>VRLP01000292.1:0-263439 GCA_009660295.1 Lophius piscatorius
ATCTATCTATCTATCTATCTATCTATCTATCTATCTATCTATCTATCTATCTATCTATCTATCTATCTATCCATCCATCCATCCATCCATCCATCCATCTATCCATCTATCTATCTATCTATCTATCTATCTATCTATCTATCCATCCATCCATCCATCCATCCATCTATCTATCTATCTATCTATCTATCTATCTATCTATCTATCTATCTATCTATCTATCTATCTATCTATCTATCTATCTATCCATCCATCCATCCATCCATCCATTCATTCATCCATCTATCTATCGTATGTATATATTCCGTCCATCTCTGAACTCATGATAACCAATGATCTGTGTTTGAGTGTCAGTCCAAATAACAGAACCGTTCTGTAAAATGCGACTCCATAGTCGACCACTAAACATGACAGCGCTCCGCGCTCAGACGTTTAAACTATCTCCCAGAGAGAGCAAACATGTCAGACTCCAATTTACACTATTATCAGAGCATGATAACCATAATAGCGGCTGCCCTCCTGATTCAGGGATTTGGCAGGAAATCAAGGTCCCGTCCAGGTGTTCGGCGTGATGTCAGCCATCTGTGTGTGTACACAAACAGATGTGGGCCGCGCATGACACATAATCTCTCTACAAAGAGAGTCTACCTCACTCATCCGAGAGACGACGAGAGATGACACTATTTCTGTTTCCAGAAGCAGCTCTAATGACATCACTGTCAGGTTCAGACAGTCATTATTTACTCTGCACGCGCGTCTGTGTGTGTGTGTGTGTGTGTGTCTGTTATCACTGGTTTGTTCTTTCCCTCCAAACACCTGCATTCCAGTCCCAAAACCAAATCCAAACCAACTGAAACTAGAATTACGAATTCAATAATATACACATTAACACCAAATCAGCCTTAACATTATGACCACTGACAGTTGAACTCCTGTTAGTGGGTGTGTAACGTTAGGCAGTGAGTGAAGGTTTTTTTTCCAACCAATAAACAACTAAATACAAAACCAACCGGTTCAAACTGTCCTTCCTCCCAACTTCAATCACATTATTAAGCAAACCGCTCAGTCCTGACTTTTGAAGGCAGTTCTATCAGAAATGCTGTATCAGACTGTCAGCCTGTCCTCAAAGGATAGAATTCAGGTTATATAATGTGCAACAAAAAAGGGGCAAATATTCATATATTATTCGTGGACACGTTTCCACGAAACGGTTTAGATTTTCTCTTTGTTGTGTCTAAAAGTTACAAATGTATTATAGGGAGTGGAAACATCAGGAATCCAGGCCTGCAGAGAAGGAGCAAAATGGCGAGATTGCAGGACAGGAAGACAAGGGGCGATATGTTATATGTGCAACCATTAAATGGAGGTTTAACGAGCAGCTAGTAGCTGTTAGCCGCTAACTCAAAGACAAAGACAATGTCTTCAAACTGGGGGGGAAATGTGGTTCCTAGGGGTTCCTTATCCTCTGTTTCTGCAAACAGCCATTTTATTTACTTGCTATTTTCAGGATAAATGTCCATATCATTCTGAGAAAAACTAACATAGGCTTTTTTTTCTCCATTTATTTTCCCATAAATTTTAGCTCTTTTAATAAATTGTGCTTACACTAGACGGATGGCGATGAAATAAGGTGGAAGCGTAGGCACCGAGCCGAAAAAAGGAGCCACTGAAATTTTGAGTAAATACAACGAAGGGGATTGCGCTATAATTTTTTATAATTTTTCACTTTCTTTAACATTGCGATAACCTTGAGGTTAAACCGAGGTTAAATTGTTGGGCCTCGGCGCATGTATATACTCCACAATCTAGTTTACAGAGCAGTACTCCAGGCACACGTCAAACGTCGCACTACGTGTTAACACCTCTGTGCCATAGGTCACATCTAGAGCTGGAGCGGCGTGATGCCAGCGTTGGTTTGTTCAGCACATAAATGAAGGCACTGATCAGGAGGGAGCCCAATAAAGACACCACACATGTTGGATGGACTGGAGATAAGGTGCGGGAGGCCTGATTGAAGTGTGATGGACACGTCCAGGAGGAGAGATGCAGGTTATGTGGGGAGGAGGATGCTGGGAACGAAGCTGCCAGTCGAGGAGAAAATGAGGAAAGCCAAAGGGAAGATAAATGGATGCGGTGAGAGAGGACATGAGGGCGGCGGGGGCAGCGGAGACGGATGCAGAGGACAGGAGGAATGGAGGGGGAAAAAAGAAAATCTGCTGTGCTGACCACTAATCAGGAACAGCCAAAAGAAGAAGAAGAAGAAGAAGAAGAAGAAGAAGATGAAGAAGTAAACAAAGGCGGTATAGACATGAGTCATCCTCAGATTTTGGAACCTTGTGGACACAAACAGGTTTTCATATAATGTGGACTGAACGATACGATATATGTCGGCTAAGATTTCACACAAGAGTCACACTTCTGAAAATAAATCCTTCTCACACACAATCAAGAGATCCTTTTTTTTTTGTAATTAAAGGACATTTTGACAAAATGCTCCATCAGAAAATAACGTTCATAATAAAATAATGTTCATTCAAAATGCAGACACACACACACACACACACACATACAAATGTATATTTATACATTCGTATATATATTTATATATGTATATGTGTGTGTGTGTGTGTGTGTGTGTGTTTGTGTTTTGTTAATTCATTTTTATTTTAGACCAGAGTCATCTGGAGATACTCCCAAGAGATATTATACTCAACACTCTGTGGATGACAAACCTCCAAAGTTACCTTGAAATCATCTTTTCATGGGAAACGGAAAAAAATAAGTTTTTGTAAATGAGATTATCTCGGTATACCCTCGACAAAACATGTTTTAGACGGATATAATGACAATTGTTAGGGTGGTAACTGATTTCTTTTCCCCCAATTTTCTTTAATTTTATAAAGAAATGAATTAGTTGAAATTGATTGTTTTTTAGTTTTTTTGAAATAACCAGACGTGCAGAGAAACGGTGGAGCTCGAACTTCCCTCCAAAGTTCATCAAAGACGAGAGTTTCTTTTTAAGAAAATGATTTAAATAAAAACAACCTTGGATCTTCGTCCCATCCATTCTGAAATGGATGGTTCTGTCTTTGGCACTTGGCCCATTCTGCCAGCCAGCTTGTTGAAAATCCCTCAAGTCCAAAACTGCTGAAAATATCAAAGTCTCACAAAGATAAGGGAAGTGAGAGCCGTTAATGGATCCACGCCTTTATCCACTTCCACTCAAAAAATTTTGAGGTTTCTTCCTTGCAACATTATAATTATTCTGTCAGCTTTTTTGCAGTGGATTGTTCAGTTCTTATAAACCACATCCTCATTGGTTTTTGTCACATTTAGCCGATACTCTCCTGTTTCTTTAGTCAGGTTACGATAAGCCTGAACATTTACTCTAGTTTCAGTCAAACAAAAACTGTAAGTATTTGAGTTTCGTTCAATGAATAGGGTCGACATTTTAGTCTTTTCTGAGATGTCAGGTTGTAAAAGGAGAATTTTAATCAACTCAGTGCAGATAGAAGCACAGTTTTGGGTCATTTTACACTTATTTCATGCAATCCAGTAAAGTGCTGAGCCCCCTAAAGGTATAATCCTACAATGACCACTGTCACTAATCATTCTCTTTTCCAGGTCAAACTTTGAGACACGCCATCAGTCATTTTCATTAACTGTAAAATCACAGTTATGATCTGCTGTATATACCAGGATGTGCTCCACTCAGGGTGTCTCACTCTGGAATATCAAACAGAGTCACAGAGTAGCAGAACACAAATACACAACTCGCACAAGGAATGTTAACCATCCCATAAACAGAAACTATCTGGACTTCCACAACAGCAAAGCCGCCACATTACGAGCCTGTGACCTCGACCACATCCCATCCTCCTTAGGAGAGGGTTACGGACAAAAGCAACTTAACCATCAAGAATCCTGGTAAATAACAGCCCACAAAACACCAAGGTGTTTCTTTGTGAAGACTTTCTCCTTCCATTAAACACCCTCTGTGGGAAATACTGTCATTGTTATTCTACCACGAGTATTTTGGGAAAACATGTCACCTGCTGATGTTTATTGTGTATATAGTCAGTCTCAAGGCCACACCCCTACAAGCAGGTGGACAAATCTCGTGAGTCATCACCCTTATATGAGGTCCTACCTTTCCAGGAGATCTGGGATACTCCAACGCTATGCAACAAAGGTATATCAAAAAGTCTTTCTTGGAAATTAGTCTTATTGTTTGTGTGAAAAAACAAATATATTCTTGTCAAACATTAAAGAGTAATCTCATTTTATAACAATGTAGCTGACTCTGTCTTGATAAAACATCTCAGCTCATAAAGAACTAGATTTAACAAGAAACGATGGACCTTTGGATTAAGATATAGATTCTAAAAGTCATCTTAATTAACAGAATAAAATCCACATTAATCATCATTTATTGTCTTTCCCTCAAATAACTGATATCTTATAACTTGAAATAAACACAGTCTGGTTGAATTAGATCATTTTTGTCCATTTAAGGCGAAAGCTTTCTCAGTGACTGTGCTTTTATTCTATTTTTATCTTTTTTATTGTTTGATTTACATAGTATTATGTTGATCAAGTCCCAGTTAGTGTTTAATGAGGTATCTGTCGTCATTGTCTCATCCTTGTTGTGTAACAAATAATCAAAAAGACAAACGTTTTCCGCCATAGCTGCGGTTAATGAAATTAAGAATGTCGTCAGACTCCATTCAACCAGTTTCATGGTTAATCCGTCAAGTAGTTAAAGTTTAACTGACGGAAATAACTTTCTTGCAAAGTTTAAAAAAATAAAATAAAATCCTGAATCAATCCTTTTATCCGGATCCTTTTTATTTCTGGTTGAAGAGAACATGGAGGGAAAATGTTTACAGAATATCACAAAAAGAAGAAAAGCATCCAAAAATCTAAGGGACCTTCTTTACGAAGATTCTTTCATCCAAATTCGGCTGGTTGTGTAATTGATTGAAATCTTATAAAATAAAAAAAGAGCCCCATCTCACAAAGTGAAAAAAAAATAAAAAATCCACCTTTTTTCATGGATCCATTTAAAATTTCTCTAAGGAACTGTGTGGCCAGTTATATTATTATGATGTAAGTCTTTGTGATAAGGCTAAATTCTTTATTTTTATATACAAACTAGATGATAAATGAATGTAAAAAAGGAGATCCACTCACTCTTCTTTGTGACATGACAGACCCACTAATGCTGCAAAACCTAAATGTGTATAAAAGATCATTTTCTATTTTCAAAAATTTGAGAAACCGATTACCTCAAAATTATTATATTTTGAGGTAATTCAGTTCCTGACTTTAAAAAAAAAAAAGTAAATCCAACCTACATTTTATAGCGTACTATGTGTTTGGAAATATATTCAGTAATTATTATTTTACCTTACTATTAGGCCAAAACAATAGAAGAAATAAGTACCGAAACATATAGTATATGATTTATATATTGAATGATTCAATGCACTAAACTCCTTTTCAACCCAAACATTTATGCGCTATAGTGACTTTTAGATTTAATTGCATCTGCAAGAATTCCAGAAGAAGGCTTTGGGCCCCGCCCTCAACCAAAATCCTTCTTGAGGAGAAGAAGGAGAGTGGGAGGAGAAAAAAAAGTACTTTCCTTACTTTCTTCATCAATAAATCTATAATTCTTGAGCTGGTGGGAAAGAACCACCGCTAAACAAAGCCGTCTTTCATCGTGCGTTCTCTCCACACGCGGCTGAGATATGCAGCACCGTGGAAGATGCACACAATTACTTCAGAGGCGGGCTGCTTTATTTACATATGCAATATGCATAAGCAAGGTTACTGTGAGGGTGAAATAACTGAGAGGAGGAAGGAGGGAGAGAGAGGGCGAGGGAGAGAGAGAGAAAGAAGGAGGGGTTTGGTATGAGTGTGAGATGTGTGTGCGTGTGTGTGTAGGGGGGGGGTTGGCGGAAAATTGGTGTTATCAATATTTAACCAACCCTTCCAGCATATTTATGGCAGACAATAGAGCGGACCTGCATCTGTCTCATGTGCTGGAAGTATATTTATTACAGCCTGAAATAGACGCTGTAAATATGATGTCCAGTGATAATATACGTAGTTGTTGCAAGAGCCCAAAGTTTGTGCTTACCTAAAACAAAATCTCCCCGATTCCATGTCACGACCCCTGCGAGCATCACAAATATTCATTAGGGAGATATTTCTTACATGTGGCCGGCAGATGTATGTAATTCAATCAGCACCCAAAGCACCCGCAAAAAAAAAAAGCTATGAAAAGAAGGAGAAGAAATAAAATGTCTGGAGCTTTTTTTCACACACCCGTGGCCTCTCTGAAAATGTTTCCATGTGTTGTGTTCGAGTGCAGCGCGAGCAAAGAAGGAAAACATTCTCTCCTCCAAACCACATGCAACAGATTCCTACTGAAGCCAAATAAATCAACGCCGGGTTTCATATCATGTGACACTTTTTGTGCTTTGTGTTATTACCATGGTATCCTGTTTCAACGCCCCTCCCTCCGCAACCCCCCCACCCCCGCCGCGCCCCCACCTTCCCCCCATTCCAGCACTGTCTCACACGCACATGCAGAGTTTCCATTTCCTGTACGTAAGATCACCTGTGCAGACAGAATGGCGTGCTTCAACGCGACATGCTCAGGCAGGAAAACAGGAAAGGGAGTTCAAGGATGTTCAACATGAAATGTTGAGAGTTAGGGGAAACCCGGCGCTCGTGGCAGCGCTCCAGTTTCTGCTTCACTGGTTCGCTTTTTCTTTTTTTTTTTACAGCTTTAGCACCGCCGGTAGACGCTCTACTGTTGCTGGTGCAAAAAAGCTCAAAAACGTTCTTCCTGTTCGGGGACATTGCAAATAATTCGTAATAAGTGAATAGGATTAGGCAGACTGCCATAGACGGGGTTAGCCAATAATAGTTCGGACGTCACGATCGGAGCCCGATTTTAAACACAAAGCTGATCGTCGACGACAAAATCCTTTCGTTGGGCCTGAGCGTTGAGGCGACGATCTATGATTGACAACGAACAGTGATGTGTTTGTGACAACAAGGACGAAAGAGCGCCAACAAACATGGGGGCGAGTGGACTCCATGATGTCACCGGCGCAAGTTAGAAGAAGAATGCCCCCCCCGCCATCACTGTTTCTCTGAAGGAATACCACAACAGAGTAATAATAGAGCGTCGTTAGCATCGTTAGCGAAAACACAGAGCGCTTCCATAGCCTCTTGCTAGCACTGCTAGCCTTCCAAGATACAGCAAAAAATGTATGATCACTTAATCCGTCAAAGTGAATTTTGAAATCCCATCACAAAAGACAAAGATACATCGTCATCTGAAGCGGCCATTATCATTAAGTCCGAAAGCATATCAGCGGATTTGTGCCGCTGTCCTTGTGCACAACAGTGTTTATCAGATGCGTGGCTTATTTTTACGTTCACAATTTTAGTTTAGTAATTAGAGAATTGAACCATTCTTAACCTGAATTAAGCTGGGTTTTGTGAACTACAACAATAAACATTCATGTAAAACTGAAACGTAAGTATGAAACCGTTTTTCCAGCAGCTAGTTAGCTTAACTTTACCGTAGCTGGCAGACAGACATTATATACAGCTTTACTTAGACTGATAAATAGTAATAATACATCTCAGTTATGGGCGCCTTTCAGGACACTCAAGGTCACCTTACAGATATACACAATAATAAAAAACAACAACTATCAGGACGTTAGTTAAAGGTTATGCAATAAAAGCTAAAAAAATAAATGAATAAATACAAGGTCGACACAGCCAATGAGTAAGTCTGAAAAGGTGATTTTAGACGGGATCTGAAAGTGGGGAGAGTCAATTTCACGGATGGTTTGTGGGAGAGAGATCCAGAGTCGGGGGGCTGCATGGCTAAAAGCTCTGGACCCCAGAGATGATAAACAAGCAGGAGGCGTCGTGAGGAGCAAGGAAGAGGAAGGGCGAAGAGTACGGGAGGGCGTGCAGGGACGAAGGAGGTGCGAGGGTATGGAGAGACTTGAAGGTGAGAAGGAGAATCTAATCGTCAATGCGGTGTTTGACAGGGAGCCAGTGAAGTTGTTGAAGGGCGGGGGGGACGTGTTCTATGGAAGGGGTTCTGGTTATGATGCGGGCAGCGGCGGTCTGGACCAACTGAAGTTTATAGAGGAGCTGGAGCGGAAGCAAGAGAGGAGCAAAAATTTAAGTGTTTGGGTTTTTTTTTATCCAAATGCTACAAAAGAGCTAGCTAAAATGCTAACAATGTCAATGCTAACATATTGAAGTGTTGCTAATATTGGGTTTAAAAGTTCATTTGTTCATTATTTAGTTTAGTTTTCTTCACTTATTGAAATTAGCTCAATTTTTTTTCCTTCTGTACTTTACTAAACTATTCCACTACAATTTCAAATATTGTACGGTAAGTTTGAATGTAGGGCCAACAGCTAGTTAGCTTAGCTGGCAGACAGACAACATATTGAAAAGTATTTACAGAAATAGCTTACAGTACAGCTTTACATAGACTGTGTATTTAGTGCTACAATAAGTAGGCTAAAATGCTCACAATGTCAATGCTAACATGCAGAAGTGTAGCTAATATACATTTTAGATGTACAATTTGTTAGCATGCTACCATTCTCCGATTAAGCGTCGAGATATTTTTCTTTTTTGTTTTGAACTACATCCAAACTTTCATGTACAGAAAGTATGAAGCTGTAGCCAACAGCTAGTTACAAGATGGATAATATATTAAAAATCAGTCTATAGCTTTTCATTGAAGTTTTTGCTTAGCTAAATGCTGTAAGCATGCTAAGATTCTCACATGGCAATGTCCTTTTTTGCACTTTAATTAAGTTACAATATCGTTAAAGTGCTTGCTATCATGTTAACATTTTCTTATAACGTAAATCCATGCCGAGAATTGGATCATATTATGTCATGTCACTTTAAGAAGAAGAGGCGGGGCTTAAAAGCTAATTCTCTTAGCTTAGAATAAAAACTTAATTATTTAGATAGTACATTTAGCTTCTTACTTTTAAACGATGCTTACCTTCCTGAATGCCAATGCTAACATGAATAATGTCAGATAGTGTAAGTTTTAGATATCGGTGCTATTATCGTTTAGCATGCTAACATGCTCCTCTTGCGAATCAGAACATTTAGCTATCATGTCATGTATCGTGAATATGAAGCTGGAGCCAACAGCTAGGTAGTTCAGGTTAGCATAAAGACATGAGCTAGGGCCAAACATCTTATGCTTATTTAAGATTGCTAACATCTTCTTATGATAATGCTAGCAGGCATTCTTCAGACGGTATAAAGATGAGATATTGTTGCTAATAATATTTTTAGCATGCTAACCCTTTCTAATTACCCACTACCCTTTTCTAATTGAATTATAAGCGTTAATATTGAAAACTCACTTTCATACTCCACCATGAATCCTGAAAAATGTGCAAAGATGGAACATGTGCCTGCTGAGCCACTGGGGTTCACTAATGAACCCATTTTCTTTAATCTGTATGACACTCAAACGTTGCACGAGCACATTGCACATAATTTGGAACTTTCCCTTTTAAGCTCTCGATATCACAAATTCCAATTTCCCTCCTCTAAAACCACGCACGGGTTGTACTTTGCATGCTCTATTGTACTTTGTAGTTTTCCTATATGTGACATGCTATACTGATCAATCGGCCGGGCTGTCTGTGGCGTTCCCCTGTGCATCTGACAGCCATCCCTATCCCATTTACTGTCAAATGGGCTCGGCTCTCTTTGCCTGAGCTCAGATGCAGATTTATGCCGGTTCTTGCATATTAGATGAAAGCCTTGTTTGCATATAGCAGCTCCCCCCTCCCTCATCCTCCTCCCCGTCCTTCCCTCTTCCCCCCTCTTTTTCTCTCTCTTCCTTTTTTCTGAGGCGTCACTTTAATATGTATGCAAATGGGCTGCGCTCCACGGGCAGAAATGTGTGGAGTCCTGTCCTGCAGTCAGGAGGTGTAGGAGAGATTGTGTTTGTATTTATGAGGCATGGGCCCTGCCGCTCTTGGGAGCGTAAACGCTGCGAGTGCTGTGGTGAGGCTCTGCAGTGCAGGCAGAATGCAGATATGCCAATAACAGAGGTCACGCTTGTCACTAATGATAAGAGCATACAATTAGACAATAGCATAGCTGTAATGTAACCCCTCCTCACAGCCTCATATGCGAGCCTTCGCATCGCCACTCTGGCGTGAAGGAAGCCAACGGACGGGAGGAAGGAGATGCTGCTTCTGGAATGTTCTGTATGTTGCGGCAACCTCGGGATCCACCAGGATGCCTCATATTGATCCGCGTGCTTCCTTCAGAGGCTTGCGGATCACTGTCAGAGGAGACAAGGTCAGGGCACCCAGGAGGGAGGACCCCTCAACCCATTTCATCAGAGTGATGGGCCTGTGATCGATAAAATAAAAATTTCTGGGCAAAGACCTCGTCTCAAAATATCTTTTCTGTTGTGAAATTTTAGGAAAAAAAACTTCAATGACGAGAACAATAAACGCCTGGTATTATGTTCAAGACATAATATCTTGGTCTGGTGCCAATCAGTGATCAACTAAGGCAACACACACACACACACACACACACTTAAAACTGTGTGCAAATCGAATGTCTGCTTCTTCTCCCTCTCTCTCTTCCTCACACACAAACACACACACACACATCCCCTTCCTCCATCATGAATAAACCATACTGTGTCTATGAGTCATATACCACCCCCACATCCCTCTAAAACCCACTCCCCCTATTCGCTGCTGCGAGAGTAAAAACGCTAATTAACGTGATGGCTAGCTCCAGCTCCTGTCAGCAGCTTGTGGGGGCCTCTCATCCAGCCAGGCTCCACTGGTCTCTGGTTTTAGCTGCTCTCTCCCCAGCCTCCATCTCTGGAGAACCGGGGCCCCTCATTCATATTCAGCCCCAGTCGCAGGCACCTGGAAGCAGCACCACCTCCACCAGCAACCCCCATAGCGTCTATCACCGGCCACCTCCTGTCAATGCAGGATCCCCCCACCGTCCCTGGAAACCCCACCCATTTACTCCCCTTTACACAATTACTCGTTTTTCTTAAATCCAATTGGAATACAACTGAAACACATCTAGGAGATGACACAATCCAACTGATGGGTTGAATCACCCAACGGTGGCGAGAGAGAGGTGCTGTGTGCCTTGGTGTACTGGCTCCGTAACCATGACAACGCAGCCTGCAGAAGGAGAAACAGGAACATACAGAATCTGTTTCTGCTGAGACTTGCACATGTGGCAAAGTCCTGCCTTCCCTCTGAGAAGAAACGAAGGGGAGGGGTGCGTGTCAGAGTATGTCTGTGCGTGTGTGTGTGTGTATGCTTGTGTGTCTATGTCTGTGTGTGGGTGCGTGCGCTTCTGTGTGTACGTGTGCTTACTTGTGAGTGTATTTATGCGTGTGCGTGAGAGTGTTTTGTTGTGTGTGCTTGCGTACGTGCGTTTGAGTGTGTGTGTATGTATATGTGTGTGAGTGTGTGTGCTTATGTGTGCGTGTGTGTATGCTTGTGTGTCTGTGTGTGGGTGCGTGCGCTTATGTGTGTATGTGTGCTTACTTGTGAGTGTATTTATGCGTGTGCGTGAGAGTGTTTTGTTGTGTGTGCGCTTGCGTACGTGCGTTTGAGTGTGTGTATGTGTGTATGTGACTTTGTGTTTGTGTGCTTGCGTGTTCTTCTGTGTGTGCGTGTGCTTGTGTGTTTGGGTGTTTGTGTGAGTGCTTGTGGGTGGGCATGTGTGTCTATGTGGGCGTGGGTGCCTGCGTGTGAGTGCTTGGGTGTGGGTGTGTGTGTGTGTCTGTGTGTTCGTGTGAGTGAGTGAGTGAGTGAGTGCTTGTGTGTGTCTGTGTGTTCATGTGAGTGCTTGTGTGTTTACGTGTGCTTGTGTGTGTCTGTGTGTTCATGTGAGTGCTTGTGTGTTTACGTGTGCTTGTGTGTGTCTGTATGAGTGTCTGTGTGAGTGCTTGTATGTGTCTGTGTGCGTGCTTGTGTGTGTGATTGTGCTTGTGTGTGTCTGTGTGTGTCTGTGTGTGTGTGAGTGCTTGTGTGTGTGTGAGTGCTCCTGTCTGTACGTGTGCTTGTGTGTGTGATTGTGCTTGTGTGTGTCTGTTTGAGTGCTTGTGTGTGCGTGTGAGTGCTTGTGTGTGTCTGTGTGAGTGCTTGTGTGTGTGATTGTGCTTGTGTGTGTGTGTGTGCTTGTGTGTGTGTGAGTGCTTGTGTGTGTCTGTGTGAGTGCTTGTGTGTGCGTGTGAGTGCTTGTGTGTGTCTGTGTGAGGGCTTGTGTGTGTGATTGTGCTTCTGGGTGTTTATGTGCGTGTGAGTGCTTGTGTGTCTGTGTGAGTGCTTGTGTGTGTGATTGTGCTTGTGTGTGTGTGAGTGCTTGTGTGTGTGTGAGTGCTTGTGTGTGTCTGTGTGAGTGCTTGTGTGTGTGATTGTGCTTCTGGGTGTTTATGTGCGTGTGAGTGCTTGTGTCTGTACGTGTGCTTGTGTGTGTGATTGTGCTTGTGTGTGTCCGTGTGTGTGTGTGTGAGTGCTTGTGTGTGATTGTGCTTGTGTGTGTGTGTGAGTGCTTGTGTGTGTCTGTGTGTGCGTGTGAGTGCTTGTGTGTGTGATTGTGTGTGTCTGTGTGTCTGATTGTGCTTGTGTGTGTCTGTGTGTGTGAGTGCTTGTGTGTGTCTGTGTGTGTGTGTGAGTGCTTGTGTGTGTCTGTGTGTGTGTGTGAGTGCTTGTGTGTGTCTGTGTGTCTGTACGTGTGCTTGTGTGTGTGAGGGCCCACATGAAACATACATGCCTTTCCAACAAACTCACTCTTACTCACAGAGTGAATCACAGCACACAGGAAGCGGTGAAACTGGAGCACACACTGTGTTTAGTGGCAAACTCACGAACAGCACAAAGAGAAGACGATAAAGGGCAAAAATTTCCTTCCACAGACGTTATTTCTGCCTATTTTCTCTCCCTCTGCTTCTCCGCCGCTCCCCTTCTGCCTGTCTTTTCTCTTCCCTCTCGCTCCCTCTTTCTACAGGCTCAGTCTAACCTCCCCCCCTCCCCTCTCCTCGAGGGAATAAAGGTCGTAACGCAAATGATTACTCAAACCCGAGTTGCCATAGAAACGCAGTCATGTGACTAGAGCAGGCATGCATAGACCACAACAAAGAGGTGGATCAGGAACCAGTGCTGGAAAACGCTGTAGCTCGCCTCACTGGTGCCTCAGTGCATTTCACTCAAACTCGAGCTTTTAAAAATAGGCGAGCAGCGTGAAAACGCGAGGGGGAAGAGAAGCAGAGAGAATCCACAGAGCCGAGGCTGTAATGAATCGAGGCTGTAACACTGCAGCGTGCCATATATTCTACCGTTCACTAGCATACCAAGGGTGTGTCCTATTCATCATGTCCTTCTCAGAGGCAGAGCTCAGGCGCCAGTTGTCTGGAATTTCTGTGAAATGGCGTCAGTTGTAGAAACGTAGAGGGTGGTGGATTTTGTGTGCTTCTAAAATAGGACTTGTGGAGAATGACTTGGTGGTGTGCTGCTCTTTCAGAGAACAGAAGCAGATTTGTGATAATAGCAGCATGTTTGCAGCGTGAGGCGTTCCTTCTCCGAAGCCTCAAGTTAAGAGTCGAGTTAAAAAAAATATGAGCTCCCGGCGTTCTGGAAACGCATCCAATCAAAATCCAGACATTCATCTGGAGATGACATATCCACCCAAAAACACTGTACGGTCACTGTGCGATATATGCTGCGTTACATCGGTGAGCAGGCTGGAGGACCTTCACTGACCTTAAAACATCTCTCAATGGAAAACGCAAAAGATGAAAGTTGTTGAAAGAAATATAAAACTATTAAAAGGAACAACTACTTTGTTCTTATACCCGGCGCTTTGAAAAAGTATCAGACCCCCTCCTTATTTCCTCTGCTGTCCTTTTGTGGATGTCTGGTGCTGAACTGTGTCGGATCTTCAGACAAAATGTTCCATCTAACAAAACCACCTGAGCACATATTTAAATGGCAGCTTCATCGTTACAGAGAAAAAGGCCCAACTTAATCACCAGTGTTAAAAAAGTGTTTCTCCCTCTGAACTTAATTCACTGTAAATGCTTCTGGTTACTGGAGATCGGGGCGTGACATCACTGTGGTTGACTTCTGGCCCACTCCTCTTCGGAGAACTGCTTTAGCAGCAGAGTCAAATTGGACGGTTTGGGAGTATTAACAGTTTCTTTCAGATCCGACTACGACATCTGGATGGGGTTAAGGTCCGGAGTTCGAGAGTTGAACTTCCTTCTTCTGCCTGATGTCCGACTGATGACCTGACATTCTCAAATTCACCCTCGATTATGAAAAGAGGGCGGCTGGAGCTCAGTGGGTAGAGCAGCAGGTCGGTGGTTCGAGCCCAGCAGTATACGTGACATCGGGTCATGAACCCAATCTGCTTCCTGGGCGATTCCCAGGCGCCGCCCGCTGCGTCACGGGGTCCACAAATGCAGATATTTTCTGATAATGTCACGATGTTGTCCTGTATGTGTTTACTGTGTGTGACTACGTGTTTAATTAAGTACGAATTGCTATTATTATTAACCCTTTCGATCCTAAGATCACGCCGGCAAGAACCCTAAGCCTAAATGTTTTTGGGTTCAGTAGACTAAGACAGTATTTTAAAGTCAAGAAATAACTGACAGGTCATAGAGGTGATATTGTGCTGCAAACATTGGTATGCTGAACATTATTAAATGTGGTATGTAAAGGTGTAAGGTTATGGACTAACGCTAGCCTGACCTCAGACTGAAGCGCGTTAGTTAGCTCCGGTCCTGAAGCAGCATCAGACTGACACCTCCACGTTTGATCGCAGATACGATGTTTATTTAACGGAATGAAGCAGTGTTTGCTTTACACCAGATCTGACGTTGGCCCTGTCTTCCAAACACAACTTTCCACTCGTCAGTCCATAGAATATTCTCCCAAAAGCCCTGAAGGTCATTGGCAAAATTCAGTTGAGCCTTTATGTTCTTTTTGGTTAGTTGTGGTTTTCTCCTATGGATACCCATGGAGTTACCAAGCGCCTTTGGAACGCTGAACACCATTGAGGTGAGAGGAGCATGCGTTTCTTTGGATCTTCTGCGACTTCCTGAATGAGCCTTCATTGTGCTTTTGGAGGAATTTTGGAAAGTTGTCCGTCCCTGGAATGGTCCCCTATTGTTCCAAGTCAACTCCGTCTGTAGAGAGTGTCTCACTGTGGATCTGTGGAGTCCCGGAACCTTAGAAATAGCTGTGGAATCCTTCCCACCCGATGGATTCCAAACACCTTCTTCCTCATTTCATCTGGAATTTATTTTTATTTTGGCATAATGTGCTACTGGTGAGATCTAAAAGCCAACTTCCTGCTTCTGAAAGTGGTGTGTTTGAGTGTTGATGTGATTGAACAGGGACGGTACTGATTAAAAAACAATGTTTGTTATCATTTATTTCATTAACCCTTAACCTTTTTCTGAACCGCCAACTTTTTTTTTAATCTTAGGTTTGTTTCATTTTGTGTTTCAATCGTTATTGAAAATAAAGGTTTTAAATAAAGGGTTGTTAGTGAACGGGTTTGGGTCTGTAGTTTATCAGATGTAGTTTCTAAGGGGGTGAATACTTTTTCAAACAGGCCCGGTTCTTATTAGAGAATCTTTTTGGTTGACATCACTGAAAACTTGCATTTAGTGTTTAAACTGTTTGCATTATGTTTCGTTCAAAGATCCGATACAATGTAGACTGACAGAGACCAAAAATAGAACAAGCTTAAAGCCCGGTTTGTGTGAATCTAAAGCAGGAACCGGCACCTGGACCAGACCGGGAGGGCGGCCTGCCCCAACAGGATTCAGTTATCCAGCATCGAATCCGCCCCCCCCCTGAGATTAGTCCTGCTGAACCCGGTGACATGTGGCCATCCCTCAGACACCAAATCAAAAACCCCTACAACACACAGACGCAGCGCGGGCCTGAACAGGAAAGAGTCCGAGCCCAACAGCAGATCGAGTGCGTTGTGAGGAGTAAGAACCAGAGCTCCAGAGCAGTCCGACGGGCCGCATGTTTCTCTGATGAAGTCACCACATCTGCGGTTAGGAAACACTGCCTCTCTCTTTCCTCTGTGCCTTCGAACCGGCAGATCCAGGGGCAAAGCACAATCTGGACCGGCGGATTCAATCTCACCGACGGCCGGACATCTCCCTCTAAAGTCCACCTCAACTCCCATGAGGCTTCAGGCAGCAGCTGAGTGTTCAGTGATGTCTGCAATTATCCCGTGTCTAGACGATGTCTAGTGAAAGACAGGGTGATGCACGCTCTGTGAAAGAGGAGGCCCGGGGTAGGCTGCAGAACCTTCAAATGAAAAGGTTAGAGTCAGTCGACAAGAACCAACGTGAAAATCTTTCCTTTCTTTCCAAAAAAAAAAAAAAAAAAAAAAAGATTCCAAATAAAAGCGGTTTTATTCTCTAGCACTTCTCGCTGTAATGAACTCATGCCAGCGACTTTATTTTAATGGGTTTAGCCAAGAATTCATGCACTTTTGCTAGTCTAACGAAGCGCCCAGGGAAGGAGAAAAACAAAAACAAATACTTATTACACCAACTGAAAGTCAGAATTTAAAAGACTTTTTTTTTTAAAAAAGGTCAAAAACGCAGAAGCATGTTTATATAAGGTTTTTCAAATGAAAACGCCGAGAGGCCCATCGTCGCAGCCTTTCGGCTTCAGCTTGTTGTGTTTGAAACTATGCGGCTAACGTCACATTTATTATCCTCAGCATCTTATTTGGATCTCCGTACGACATGAGGAAAATAAGCCTGGCCGTACAATGGCTGGGCGGTGAAAGAAAAGGCTGTGAGAGAACGAGCAGGTGTGCTGGGAATGACTCATGGGCTTCAGGGAGAGAATAGATCAATAACTAATTTCAGTACCGCGCTTCACTCACATAGTTTTCCAATAAAGGCTGGATGGAGAGCACTGGCTTGTCCCTCCCCCCACTATCTCTGTTCTGGCTCTATGAAGGAGGCTGTTTTTCCCAGCCTTGTGATTGTTGGTCGGTTGGATTATGTTCCTACGGCGCGTGTATTGTATAAATGTAATCCAACTGTGCCTCTTTCCATTTCCATGTGTCCTCCATAAGTGCTCCCACAGCCATCCCACCTATCTCTGTGACTTATTTTGCTCTGCCTCCTGCTACACCCTCCCTCCCTCCCTCTCTCGTTCGACCAGGGTTGGGGTTGAGGTTTTGTCAAGAGATTGAGACAGACAGGAGAGTGAAGCGTGTGTCATGCAGGGCTGCTGCTGCTGCTGCTCCGGCTCTTCTCCTCAGAGGCTGTGACCTAGATAACCAAGAGGAGCTGGAGCGCTCGCAAGCCTTGGAGCCACTCCAGCTCCAGCAATGTCAGGAAGGGGTTAGTTGTGTAACACAATGTCCTATTTAGTTTGCTCGTCATACACACACACGGACGCCCAACACATATGTAGCCTATGGTAACATTGTAGGACATTTCTCCAAGGTATTTTGCTTGTAGGGGATTTAAAAATAGAGGAAATTTAGAAAGAACGCTTGGTGAAACTTTCCACGCCAGCCGCTCAAGAGTCATCCACTTTCCTCCTGCAGAATCTCCTGCTACTTTATTTTCACTCAGCTGATGTTTGGTGTATGAAAACAACCACCAAGTAAATATATAGCACCAATTACTCTCAGAGTGTCTATATTCAGCACCGCTCTGCCCCTCTGTGGCCGAGGAGGCAAGCAGGAATACGCAGACAAACACAAAATAATGTCAAACTGCCGTTACTGGATACTAATGGTTAGACTTTCACAACACACCATCACCACGTTGAGGAGATAAAATATAGAAGGAGCCTGCTGCTCGGCTTTAGGAGGCAGCACTGTGAATAACTCAATGTTTGACCCCGACAGCTGGGCTGCCTTACATGCAGGAGCAACACTGCCACCTGCCGGCACTCATTTAGTACTGCAGCTTCTCTTACATGACAGTATTGGGTCAAAGTCACCATAAAGTGCATTTTGAGACTTCACAAATTCACTCAAAAAAGTGGAGGATTTCTGCCAGAATGAACTCACACAAAACAAAACAAAAAGTCAAAACAAGAAAAAAAAAATTCAGACTTTCAGTACCTGGTTGTTGTGTTGGAACGTTTTATGAAAACTGCTCCAATCGAACGCCTCAATTAAATGTTAAAAGTTATTTCCACAGCTTTTTGTTTTTTTAAAAGCTCCAAGAATGAGTATAATGTGAACTACTAGGTTAAAATACAGCTGGAATACGATATAAACACAATAGGTCCCCCCCAATTAAATTCATATGCACTGAATTTTGATTAAATTGGATCTACGGTGAGGCAGTGATGTCCGTAAACCAGTGTCCTCCGTAAAAAGCTCCCCCTAGTGAGTAAAACATGAACTAACAGGTAAAACACAATCTTTACAATATAGATCACCTCGGGTCAATTCATATGAACCAAATTTTGACTAAATCTGACCAATGCTTGAGAATTTATGGCCCCAAAAACTTTGGAGATAAAGCTCCCCCTAGTGTCAGAAACATACGACTGCTGTCTCCCTAAATCCATCCAGTTCTTTCTTCGCTCTAAGATCTATGTGGGTATACAATCTGAAAGTGACCCATGAAATAGTATGAGTTATGTACAGAAAAGTGTTTTTAATGAAAAAAGCTCCCCCATGTGGGAAAATATGAACTAGGCTAAACAGTTTGGAAATCAGGGCTGAAATTGTGACGGACAGTCAAGAAGGACCGTACACATTTCTATTCCTCCCTCCTGTTTTGGTTTGTGGCGGTGGATCTAAAGCCTAAAAGGTAATCATAAGATAAATTTGTGAGTATATTCAGTGGAATTCAGATTTGACCATTCACACCGTCAGAAGGAAGCAGATGCAAATGTTAGTGTGCAGCTTCAGCCCACAGCTTCAGCCGGCAGCTTCAGCCCGCTCTGATTCTGCTGCAGTGAGAAGTTGTCTTCAGATGTGTGGCCGTACCTGATGCATTGCCATATTTCTCTCTTGTGGCACAATGCCTACACACAGTAAGTTTTGTACACCATCCTTCTTCCATCATCAGTAGATTTTACAGAGAAGCCTAGGAGCTCAGGTACTTAAAACATAATTGTGTTTGGAAGGCTTTTGTATCCGTGACAGTCTGTCTGTCACATGATCGTGCTCCGCTCACATAACTGCTTTGTATCCTTTCTCTGCAGCAGGATTTAGACACTAATTACTGATATTAGTGTCAGAAGCAGTTAAATTGTATTCCAGACTATTCTGGTTCCACCTGGTAACTGATATGGGTTACAATTAGTGTCAAGCGGAGGGGTCCATTAAGATAGTTCTAGTGTGGCGTTGACCACCTCTGAATGTGGGAGTGATTGGATCACCTCTGCATCTTGGGGGAGTTGAATCCTGAACCTTGACCAGTCCACTTGTGATGCGATCACTGGGCTCTGATGTGAACATCGGTTCTGAACAGACTCGCTGATATGAAATGACTGATATAAAACTGGACAAAATAAAAATATAAAACATGATTAGCGAAGATTATTTCATTTAATTTGTGCTTTTCACTTTGCCATTCATTCATTCATTATCCAGAACCGCTTATCCCGTTCGGGGTCGCGGGGGCTGGAGCCTAACCTATGATGAAGGAACTTTTTCTTTTTTTTTTTCTTTCTTTTTTTTTTAAAGCAATCACACTTGGTCCACTGTTGCCTGTTTTGTGAATGTTTTCATAATTACATCTGAAATATTTGCACACACACACAAAAATAAATAAATAACAGAATCTTCAAGTAAACATACACACCCGTCTGTAAATTTGGCACAAACAACGCACAATAAGAATTTGACGAGGACTTCGTTTGCAGCTCATTTTCAAACAGTCACTAGTGACTCATATGGTCAGCGCCGGCCATTTTTGGGCTTGAAGCAGTCCCAGCCCGGCTTTGGGGTATATGTACTCTCAGGAAGAAGAAAGTCTTTCAGTCTGTCCGGTAAAGGCAAGGCTTTTACTCTTTCTTCAAGCGGCCGAGGCTGCAGGCGGCTCCTTATGAACGCCCTACACAGGCATCGTAGAGCAGGGGGGCTCGATTCACAGCCCACTGCGCGGTGGAGCGTTTCGATCAGAGACTGAGCAAAGGGGTGAGGATTCTCACCAGACAGATGGGGGGTCAACCGTGGAGGCAGGTGAAGCAGGGGATGGTCTACCCTCGCCATGTCCAACAGCACCTCAGCTTGCTCCAGGAGCTCCGGGACGTGGCGTTGATCGGGGCACCGCCACACGGCCGTTTGGAGCTGCTGGCAAATGAGGGAGTGATGGGAGTGATCCAACGAGGCTCCGCTCTGGATTAAGAGCACCGCCAGAGGGAAGAGCAGGTCAAAGAACTCCAGGCTTATTTGCAGCAGGGAGGGCTCGTTGTCTTCGTTCAGACTGCAGCGGAGCTCCGCGCCATGAGCCAGCAGCAGTTTCGTGGTTTTCAAGCAGAACCTACCGATCAAAGCGGCGTCCTCGGCGCTGCCGTCCAGAGCCTCCTTAACCAGAATCACCAGCGAGGACTCGGCTGTTTCACCGAGTACGTTAGCAGCATTAACGTCAGCACCTGGAACACAGTAAGCAGAACTCAGAACAACATTCCAGATCCAACAACAGCTACGGCGTGTTCACACCCGATGTGACTTGCGGATGATGACAGCGTTTTTCCTGCGAGTTAAAAATGTTCAACTTTGTGAGGAAAGATTTAGGAAGATTATCCCTAAAAAGAACAAGTCAAACACCAGTCATGTGATGACTGATCCCTGAATGAGGAGATGGTATTTTGTTATGTGCCATCCAGGCGTACTACTATCATATTATATACAACAGCAATGCCACTAAATATAATGTAGGAAAAAATTGATATTTTGAAGAAATTATTGCTTAACAGGCAGCAGCTCATCCAAAAACATCCTGTTCTTTCAGTGAAGGGCTGCAGTCATTCTCAAGGCAAGCCAATCAGACGGATCGTGGCGTCACTAAGAAGGATTTGTAAATTGTCCCGTAAAGTTATGCAAATATGCTGTTACAAGTCAACACTTCCTGTATCAGTTTAATATTTTAAAGCCGTCCAGCGGCCTAAACTGAAGAAGAGTCTTTTAGTTTACACTCATCTATCTTCTCTGTAGGAAATGTTCCCACAGGGCTTTGCTTGGTGCGATCTAACAAAGTTTGCATATTTATACAAATCAACTTATAGATGGACACACATAACCAGTGACAAATAACCTCTTTCAAAGTTATTGTTCATGTGACGGTAGAGTTGGCATACCTTTTAATTGGGTTTTAAATACGTATGTGTAACCGGTAACTGTTACTGTGCCCATCTGCCACAAAGACTATCCTGAGCACCGATTCCAAAGAGCAGCAAATGTCAAAATAAAAGTGAATTTATCCTGTTATTCCATCCTGAATCACTTGATTGGTTTTTCTCCAGTTTAACGTGATAAAAAATAAACTTGCACCATCTGTGTTTGTTTTTGTCGGATGTTTTTAAGCAACATACTGTTTGTTTTAATGTAACATATGCATAAATATGACCACTAAAGCAAAACCTGAACATAATATTTTAAAAACTTTAAAAACTGACTGACTGCTTACCTGTAATTTCTGACGGATGGACAGGCATGCACGTAAAGATGAGATTTAAAATATAATGGACGTTGATGCTGTTTGACATTAACATTTAAGTGAAGATGGTGTGTATTTTACAGTGAGTACCTCTCTCCAGGAGAAGCTGGATGGTCTCGGTGTTGCGTACGGCGAGTCCGTCGCTGCTTTCCAAGGCGTGGAGCAAAGGTGTTTTTCCTTTGGATGAGAGAAACACAGTCAGTGTCAAGGAGGTAAAAAGGCTTTGAAGAATGAATGTTTCTGAATAAGGTTGGACATGTACCATATTTATCCTTTGCATTCACATCAGCACCCATGTCCAGCAGGGTCAGCAGACACAGAAGTCTTTCTGAAAGCTCAGTGGCCAGATCCAAAGGACAGCTCTCATGAATCTACAAAGTAACATTTATATAATTACATTAAAAAAAAGAGGACATATTATGAAAACAAATAAGACTGAAAAAGTCGAGGGCTGCCTTACCCTGTCTCTCTTTTCAATGTCTGCGCCGTGGTCCACCAGCAGCTTCAACACGTTTGGCTGATTCCTCAAAATTGCTATATGTAGAGGGTTGTAATAAGACACTGGGTCTGCAGGGTGGAAACAAATATTCATATTAAGAAGAGTCCTGATCATGGAAATCAGATAAATAAATCTTTTCTGATAAAACCTTTTCTCGAAATGCACAGAACAATACCACTGACAGCACAGTTACCTGGTCCCTATAGATCCAGATTCAAACTTTTATCCAGATTTTAAACTTTAAATTGGAAGTGTAAATAATAAAAAATAGTTGGACATTTTTGAAGCGGCCCTGATGTCTACACAAACCGATCAGATGGTCAAAGACTGGATCAGTAAACACCTCATGCCACTATATAATATGGGTCCAACATTAACACCAACCAAAGTTCCACCAGAGTTGTTTTTTTTGTATTTGTGATCAACTCTAACTAATTGTGATAAAATGATTGCAAAAACTATGCCAGGCCGGTGCATTATGGGAAAGGCCCAAATCTGCTCAAAATAAATAATACTGATCACTCAGCCTTTGTAGACTGAGATTATCACAAATACTGCAATTTGCATGATGGACAAAGATTGAGTGGTCAACCAGAGTAATGCGACAACCACTATTTATGATTATTTACTTATAGCTCGTGTCTTTTACTCAAACTCACCTTCAAAGTTTACATCAGCTCCATAGCGTAGAAGGATTTCAGCCACATACACCAGTCCCCGCTCTGCGACCTTAAACAGGGCATAACTGATGCCTTCCATAAACACCTCCGACTGGGACTCCCGATCCAGGAGCTCCAGGAGAGAGCTACAGACAACATCCTCATCCTCAGGAGTCAGTGCTCTGGACACAAGAGAGGACAGTACAAGTGTCTCATTATCAGAAATCTGGTTAGGTCAGTTTCATCATCACTTTAATTCATTATTAATACTTTTATAATGAGTTCTGGCTTTAGTCTTACCTGTCCTTTCCAGCACCTTCATCCATCCCAACAACACACATTATAGCATCCACCAGTGGCTGGTACTCATAAACGATCCTTCGAAACCCGTGGAGGAAAGGCATGGCTTCTCCGACGTAAGTAAATCAGAAGCCAGACAATAAATAACTAAATAGGGGGGGAAAAAAGTAAAATCAGTAGTCTGCCTACAGACAGAGGATGTGTCAGTGTCAAGGAATAGACAACGCATATAAGAAAAACGTGACTAGCGCTGATGACATTGAAATGATAAAGTGTTACGTACGCTAACTTTCTTGCGTATACTATTTAGAGAATACAATATGAGATATGTAACGTAATTTCCTTTCGCTTAACGTTAGCAGGTTAACATTTCTTTACAACGCAATGTATGCCATTAAAAGAAAAGTTACATTTTTTGGGACATAAACCTAAAGCTAAACGTCGCAATAATTGCGAGCATTACCGGCTATATTGCTAAGTTAAAATGTTTGTGACACCTAAGACAAGTTCACAGAAACTGACACAGACACTTGCTCCAGCTGTTACCTGTCAAAACCGGAAGCATCGACGATTTCGAATTTAGTGCGGCGGTGTTTTCTTTCCCCTGTAAAATAATGGGTGTTGAAGGTTCCGCCGTGTAATTTGTTCTGACAGGAGAGCGTAAGGTGTGAAGTTTCGTCTTATTTGTTTATTTTGAATACGGATAGTCAGAAGGGAACCGGAGATTGTTCAGCAACCGGGACATTTTAAGAGCTTTATTCATGAAAAACTAGATTTCTACAAAACAATGTGAGAATCTAATAAAATCCCATCTACGGAACAAAGTGGGAACCATAGGTAATAATATTGTACGAAAGAAGAAGGAGGATAAACTGTTAAGTAGATAAAAACGTATTAAATAAAATGAACAACGACAACAATAATGTATTATGTGAAAAACTATGATAATGAGAACATAAAGAGGGCTATAGCAGATCATATCCATAAATACATACAAAAAGGGTTTTTCTGGGGTTATGCATTTTTATTTTTATTATTTAGCAAATATGATATCATAGACTATAAATTAAATATCAATCTTCTATAAGAAAATATTTAACTGTATGTTAGAAGAAAATAAATTCAGATTAATTTGGAGTTCAGCCAATTGTGCAAGGATTTCCAAAGGTTCTGGATCAGCTTTACAGCAGTGTTTCTATTTTTTTCCACATTTTCATTCACAAAGCGACAGTTATCCTTCTCTTCTTAATGATTACGTTTTATTCCTTCAAATGAAATTAAAATAAACTGATGAAAAGTTCCATCATGTTCAGTGTTAATGCACAATACCCCATAATTAAACACGGTTTATGCGACTATAGTATGATATATATTGGATTAAATCTTTAAAAACCACATATGTTGGAAACATTGTGACTCAAAAATATGATTTTTCAGACTCTCACATCATGAGAATTTTTACTTTGTTTGAGAAATGTCTCTTCTTCAGCAACCAACACTCAAAAGCTTGAAATTATTAGGGGTATATGAAGCTAGCATATAAAGACAAGAAGAACCTCAGGCCCATACCGAAACCAATAGACTGTGTTTAGTGTTTTGATTGATAGCATTGTTCAAATATTAAAAGTTCTTTCTGTTGATGGGCTTGAATGCTGTTTAACAAGTCCATTGAGTCAGTGTTATATGAAAATTGACCGAGTGTGGGGTTTGTGTTCCCATCAACGATCATCACATAACTGATCAAGTCTATCAGCATGTTTAAGTACAATTTCTAGACTATGTAGAATGTGAAATCGCCGTCATTTTCTTTCACACATCATAATCCACAATGTGCTTTCTGCTTCTGACAGTTCTGTCATGTATTCAACAAACAAACAATCTGTCATTATTTCTCCGGCTTCCAGTGATGAAGTCATTGATCATCATTCAGCATAGTCACATTAAAAAAATATGACCAACAAATGTTTCACCAACAGCAGCAGTTGAAAAATATTTAATAACCATATGGTGCATCAATCCCAGAAAGCAGGTTGCAAACCTTTTTCTGATTGTTTTACAACTCCAGTATGCTGTTAGCATCTGGTTAATATAGTAGCCTTTATCCTGTTCTGCAAGGAACCCCCTGCTGTGTTCTGGTTTGGTGACAGATGGTTCGCTATGAGAACCGTCATGGAGGGCTATCTAACTTTTAAAAAAAACTAAAAAACCTTTTAGCACGTCTGTGTGTCTCATTTTGAACACATGTTAACACAATCAATGATATTCCGAGAGACTCATTAGTAAATGAAACATCTGCTTTAATAGCATCAGATCAGCAGTCAAAAAAAATTAAAGTTTGAATGATGAAGCCAAGCCCAACGGAAATTTTGAACTGACCAAAAAAAGAAGTACATTCAGTAACAAGAAAAGTGAAATATAAAGTTTCATATTTGCAGTTGTTTTTGGTAAATGGTAGCACCTCTGAACCCACGAAGCTCTTACTATCTCTATATATTTACCAACGAAGCAAACATGACACGGATTCTACATCTCGCAGGATGATTGACAGCACCGAGACACCTCTCGGAATGACTGCAGACCTTCCTAAAGTGGTTACAGATGAATTTGGACACATCTTTTGCTGGAACAGATCTTGCATCGCATCTGTCCCTTTTCTCTGCCAGCTGTCAGCGTGCCTTTACTGACTGCTGATCTCCAATCACCGTGCTGTTTAGCCCTCATGTCCAAGCTGCAATGGCTGGTCTGGAGCCAGTGCCTCATTTGGAGCTGGTTCTTTTCATCTCCACACTCATAGAATGGGCTCCCAGCCAGGAAAACTGGTGCCGGAATGAAAAAAAACCCTCCCTGGTCTAGAAACATTAATCAGTCACATCAGTTGTGAGGATTATGGTCAATCAACCATAACTTAGTGACTGCCGTGCTGGGTATTGTCGATGAAAAACTACCGAACTACAAAAATGCAGCTAATTGCCGATAAATGCTCAATGTAAAATACAGTTATGGATGAAGTCTACATTCGTACTCTCCGCTCATTTCACATGTAATTCTGCATGTTTTCTGATAGCTTACAGATACAGACGAGACAGAGCAGCAACATCTGAAATATTTGGGAGAAAGGTAGACATAAGTCGCGTTAAAAGTAAAAATCCTCTCCATACACATGTCAAAATGTAATTAATGACCTCAGAGACAGCATCGTTGTCTACACTTCTACCACTTCTTATTTACAAGGTTCATAATCATGACCTGCTCCACCTTTACCACTTCTGATGTTACAGAAACTTTGGAATTTTGCTGCCACCCTGTGGATTCATCGATGTAAAGCAACACTCAGTCAGTGTTTTTTAGGCAAAAGGAGACAGCAACATAATGACATTAATATATTGTTCTCGGACACAATGTTGTGGCTCTTGGTCCTCTGTGGATAAATGATACGGCTGTAATGCCGCTTCGACACCTCAGAGGGATTCTAGTGCACCAGTGACAGAATTTTGGGACTGTAGAGCTTCTGTGATGTAATGTCGTGGTTCTAGTGCCTCCGTGTCATAGTGGTCGGGCTCTAGTGACCCTGTGATGTAATGATGTGGCTCGAATTCCTGTGTGCAGGGCTCTAGTGCTTCCGTCATGTAATATAATGAATTTATTGCCTCTGTGAAGTAATGGCATGGTTCAAGTTCCCCAGTGATATAGTGACATGACTGTGGGGCCTTTGTGAGGTTTTGAAATGGCTATAGTGCCTCTGTGATGTGATGTCATGGTTCTAGTTCCTTGGTGTCACAATAATAATAATAATATGATATGAATATGAATATAATATTATTCATTTTATTTATAGAGTACTTTTCATAAAGACTCAAAGTGGCTTTACAGGTACATTAAAAAACAAGTAAAATCCAAATCAGAGAAACGATCCTGTCGAGACACCAATGTCAGTTTCAAGGATGCGTTCAAATATGTGGAGGATGATTCAAAAGTACAGTTAGGGAAGCATATGTGACCGTTTTCAGAATAAGTCAGCCTTGAATTCAGCATTTTTTGCCTTGGAAACAAAGATTGGAACACATTCTTATTTGCCCCTCCTCACTTTGCCCATGATACAGGATAATAAATAGGTCTATAGTGTAAATAATGAGAAATTCTGAACAATACTCCTTGTAATGGAAACAAAATTAGAAAAAAAAAATCCCAGATCTGCTTCAAAATGAACTCGGCTGCTCCTTGGTGTGAGGTCCATCCCTCCAGAGAGGAACCTTCTGAGATATGTCACATAGACGCACAGACGCCAACAAACATGGGCGATCATATAACATTTAACTGCAGTTGTATGCTTTCTGTGTGGTGGTAGAGACAATAGAGTTATGTTCAAACTCTGTCTTTAGGTGGCAGCAGAGCAGCACCGGCCACACAGCAGCAGCAACAGACCTCTGAGCCTGGACACGAAGGTGCACATCTGTTACTACACCGGATGAGAGCACCGCTTCACACCGGTATGAAAGCAGACCTGTGAACGTGGAAATGAGCAGAGACACAAACACCGGGAGAATCTGTTTCGGCGCTCAGTGAAAAAGAACTCAGCGGTTTAATCCAGGTTTGATTCATCTAATTCTGTCACCAGACTCCGGACCTTCGGAGATCCAACCTTCGGTTCCAGAGCTCCCACCCTCTGGAACGCTCTCCCTGCCAACATACGTCCCTGGACATGTTCAAAAACCTCCTCAAACACCACCTGTTTACCCCCGCCTACAACATCACCTAACTCTGCCATCTGACAAACATGCCCCTTTCAGTTACTTAGTTTTATTGTTTTATTAGTTTTCCTTCTATGTAAAAGCGTCCTTGGGTCTATTTATATCTAAGTTATTATTATTATCATCATTAATACACCGAATCGATAAAGCGACGCTCCCTGAACGGATGGCGGCCCGATCAGAATCCCCCTGATGAGGCTGAGGCTTCTCCAACCACATCAGTTTATCCTCCATGAATAATCTACCCCACAAACCTGCTGATTACTTCCTCAGTCTTTAAGCACACACCTGTCGCTCTTCCCCAGTGAAGCGGGCAATCCCTTTTATCCACCCTGAAGTTAATCTGTGCATTTGCCATCCTGTGGTCACAGGAGCACACCGTTTCTTCTGCCAGTAGGTGGAAAGACAAATCCTGTGATGAATTTTTTTTGGGGGGGGGGCGCAGCAGGGCTCCTTTTTCAGCTCGGAGGCTTTGCATTAATGTAGGTTCTTGAGGACGATTTAATGGCATCACCATGGCGCCACCTGAGAGAACCTTCACCGAGCGCTTAAAGGTTCTCGGTGTCGTTCACCGAGAACCTTCAAGCGCCTGTGGTCATCAAAACGGGAGATTTGAAACTGCTCTCCGCACAAATCCTCTTGTGTTCTCCCCGAGGAAATTGAGAAAATGCACAAGTTATTTTGAGCTGAAGCGCTGGCTCAGCCGAGGCTCTGCTCTTTTGTTTTAACCCCACTGACAAAACTAACTCTCAAAGTCACAAATGCTTCACTAGGCTACAGTAATTTCACCTCAGCGCTGTAAAAAAAAAGAAAACTGAGCTCAAGCCAAATCCAAGAAACTACCAAACTGCATCAATAGCTGGTTGTAGCTGGAACCTAAAAACATTCCCAGACCTGATTATTTTCAGACCTGTTCAAGCAAATCATCACAGAATCAAACCATTATCATATGTAGAAACTTCTCAGGTCTTACCTGTAGCACCTGATGCCAAAATCAAAAGAAATTCCAGAAGACATCAGCGAAAAGGTGATTGAATTACATCGGTGTGGGAACGATTACAACGCTCTCTAAAGTTCTGGGACTCCACTGATCCACATTGAGACGCGTGATCTCTAAACGAAGAAGGTTTGGAACAATAGTGGACTTTCCAAGAGGAGGCCCACCTTCTTTTCACCCAAGAGCTCTTTCAGGGAGTCACGAGAAATCCGAAGAAAGCATTCAAGAACTACAAGCTTCTCTGCCTCTGATCAAGCTTATGGATCCACTAGAGGAACGTTGAAGCTAGAACTTTACTTGGTCATGCAGCTGGACAATGATCTCAAGCATGAGATAACTCAGAAGGTCTAAAAAGCAATAGAATTAAGATTACTGGAGTGGCCTAGCCAGACTTGGAAGCTGGACCCCTTTTTGACACGCTGTGGTGGGACCTGAAAAGAAAAGTTCATGTTTATAAACTATCAAATATGGTGGCACTAAAGCAGCTCTGCAAAGAAGAGTGGGTCAGAGACTGATCTCTACTTATTCTAAGTGTTTGGTTGCATGTGTTGCCGCAAAAGGTGGAACAACTAACCTCACATTTCATGGAAGCAAACCCTTTTTTTGACCCTGTAGATAAAGTATTGGATAACTTTTTTGCATTATTAAGACCATATATAAGACCATATATAAGACCGTAATGTAAAACCTTTATTCTAGGTTTACCCATGTTGCCCTTTTTTGTTAAATTTGAGCATCTGACAACTGAGTGTGAGATAAACCCAGAAAGATAACGAATCAGACGGGAGCTAATGCTTTTTTCACAACAGCGCAGGTTTCAAGTGTAAAGGGGGCAATCAGAAACATTACCCTTTTGTGCGCTTCGTCCTTTTCCTTGTGTCTCATATTGAGTGGAATTAGAGGGAAAAACGGGGGGAGATAACAGCAGTTCCATTCCTATACCCCCTTACAAGTAAATTGCCTTTTTATTAAATTTGGGCCCCATCTATCAATACAAAGAACGACATCGGAATTACTTTGTTGGCCACAAATCGCTGGCAATAGATAGAGCCTCTCTTGAAACGAAGCCATCATTTATCTGGTTCACATTTCCACCTGAGGTGAAAGGAAGCGGGGCACAATAACAATTTCATTTGTTCACTGCTTGATAGATGCGAACCCCTGGAATCTGTGATTACCGGATCAGGCATGTAAAATAAGAATCTATTAAACATCTGGACCTGTTGGTTCCCGGTGGATTTCCTTCGCTTTTAACAAATTGCGCGGCCCGGGGAGTTTGAGGCATGGGAGTTACCCGGCGCCGAGGAGATTTACACAGCTACAAAGTAACCCGGGCCTTGAAAAGCTGCGTAGATTGTCCCGAGAGGGTGATGCATTAAGGAGCCGTTAATTAGCATGAACGCAAAGCACTTTAAGATGTAATAAACCAGAACCCACATAGAAACCATGAGCTGCTGAAAAAGCCGCACACTCTCATGTGAAAGTTGATAGGAGGCCGACGCTGAAGGGGAAGGCGGATGCAGTGAAATGATAATAGAGAAGGAATCCATCGTGGTTTTGGTCTCCCTCACTTCCATACGGAGAGTTGGAATTATCAGAGCAGCAGGTCCGGGCCTAATATCCTTTTGTGCTGGCAGCGTATTGCCGAGTGAAGATTGCGGATGGAAATAATCAGTCCTTTTTAAAGGTCAGGCGAAGTTAAGCACACCCAAAGTAAACCATGACACATTCTAGCTGATAAAAAATAACTGTCTGTGTAAGGAAGAATGAGGAGAGTTCACCTTGTCCCATTTATGTTATCATTGCAGCTCAACTGTCAGTCAAATTTAATGGCACAAATGTAGGAAACCCGGCCAAGAAGAAAGAAAAGAAGTCTCTGCTCTGGCTGGAATGCATTAAATAATGTATAAATGGTGTCGTCTCCTTTTCAGCATGGTTATATATGAAAACACCATCTGCAAGGAGGTGCTGTTAAAGTCTGCAAGTCTGTATAATTATAACTGTAATTAGAATGACATTCATACCTCAGCCAAGGTCAAGCAATCCGTCATGTCTGACCCACGTTTCGTGGATATCCGTTCGGTAGTTTTTGCCTAATTAGAGCCAAATCGTGCAATGTTGATAAAACAAAGGGAAGAAGAGTTCCTTTTTAAGCATTATAAGCAGAGAAACTACATCCTGTCTGAATCTGGACCAAAATTCAAGGGGGTCAAGACTCATCCTTCTACACAGTGTCATGGAGAGATGCTCTGAGGTTTTTGTGTGATCCTGCCGACAAACCAACGAACAAGAATGTGGGCAGTGATGGATACACAGTTTGAGAGGGAAGCGTTTATTTTCATAAGTAATGATAGACAGTGAAAGGAGCACTATGTTTGCGTGTTGAACATGCCTCCTCTGCTTGGAGGATGAGGATGTTGTGTTGTCTCCCCGGTTTGAAGACATATTTGGCGGATTTTTCTTCTTTGAGTTGCGACTTGTCTGTCCCGTCCTCTCTGCCATCGCACTCCTTTTATATACCTTACTTGAATGTTCACCTATGGTCCTGAGCTCTGAGTAGTGACCGAAAGAATGAGGTCAAGGGTACGAGCAGCTAAAATGAGCTTCTTTCATTGGGGGGCTGGGCTCAGCTTTAGAGATAAGGTGTAAGGGGCTGAGCCAGCTTCTCTTTGGCGTCTACAGGAGCCGGTTGATTTGGTTCAGGTGTAAAAAGATCGGAGATGAAGTCTGGGGCCAGTTGGCCATACTCTGCCAACTTCACTTTCGTTTTTACAGAATGCCGCGGTGTAACAGTCGGACAGTGAACGGGTTCTTCTAGTGAACCTTACAGAGGTCGATTTTTTGCAGCGGTAAACCAGCTGTTCGACTGTTTAGCACCTCTGTGCTAAACTAATCTGCTGTTTGTGTTGTATCCGGCTTTAAATCTACATATCTTTTCACCAGAAAGTGTAATCACCTTCATTGCTACCTGATTTCTTTAACATTACCTTGTTGATGTTAATATTAATGATGTTTCACTGTTTAGCATCTTTAAGCTAAGCTAATCTGCTGTTTGTGTTGTATTGGTCTTTAAAGCTACATATCTTTTTACTAGAAAGGCCATACCCACTATGTCACCCGATTCCTTGAACATTAACATGTTGATGTTAATATTAATGAAGTTCCACTTTTTAGCATCTTAGTGCTAAGCTAATCTGCTGTTTGTGTTGTATTCGTCTTTAAAACTACATATGTTTAATCCTGTAACTCATTTGTCTCAGTTTATGCATTATTGCTTTTAGGCAGCAGAATAAAGGACCAATCCGGTGACTCATAGCACTGGAGGCTATAGGAAGGTCATTCTTTGGCTTCCCTGTGGGCATCAGTCTTGAAAACAGAGTGATGGCCCCAGAGAGGCTGATAAGTAAAAACAGTTTTAATGGGCTGTGAATGGCTGCTGGTAATCTGTGCAGGCTGGGAGTGGGCAGCTAGGGCACAGAGGGCGACAGGGCATTCTGCAGAGGTTTTTTATTAGTACTATCATAGATCAGATAGACCAGCAGAGGAGAATGGAAGCTGGTGATGAATTTGGGTCTCTGTCTACCACCTGACTGGAGGACAAGCTGAGGATGGTGAAGGTCATGGGCGCAGGACGCCACCCCGAGGAAGACACAGGGGACGATTCATTATTTATGATATAGAGGAGAGTTTAGACCACAGGGACTGACTGAAGGTCATGACGTGACTCCGGGAAACTTCAAAAGCACATTTTGTATAGTATAAAGATAAAGACAAACAAAAAGTCTTGAGCCCTCTTCACAGAAATAGTCTTTCGGGAAATTATAATTATAAAGTAAAATATGGGTAATATGTGTCTGAAATAGGAATTTCAGGCTGTTATACACACGTTATACACACTTGTACTCTCACCTTAAAGATATCATATTACCTACTATCGCTGTTACAGTTTATAAAGCTTAATTCCTTCTAAAAGGAGAGCGTCTGAAATCATACCATCGATGAGTCAGGGATGAAAGCACGGATCGATAAGAGGAGCGGGGTCTTGTGACGAACCGGGTCTGCAAATCACTCAAAGGAATAACAGATTTACGCGTTACAACTAAAGACGGTTTTGTTTTGAAATGGAAGAGAACCACTTAAGTGAACCACTTATGGAGAGGATGTGACATTATGTTAACTTCTTATATTGAGACGTATGGAAATGTACCGGTTAAGAGGCGTCGGAGAGGATATTTCATTACACTCTCTCAGGGTCACCTGAGAGGTGAACGGGTCACCTCATAGAAGTCCTTGAGTATATGGTGGGATGACAAGCTTTTATTTGACGTACACATATATATTGCTGTTCTGTTCAGGAAACTCAAAAGGACTTGTAGAAGCTGCCTTTCTAATTAAAACTGATTAATGTGAATTATTCATTCAAGCAGCCTCATCCACTTTATGTAGTCTTCATTCGGTCTACCTTTCAGCTCCACGCTATGTCGTGTTTTATCACTTTCTAATTTCATTTGTAGTATTTATTATATTACTAAATATTTACTTCATGTCATTTTGTTATTTCAATGCTGATTTTATGATTTTTTATGGTTTTCACTCGTTTGTTTGTTTGTTTTGGTTTTTTTTTGTTCGTTTGTTTGTGAGCAAGTTACTGAAAAAATACCAGATTTGACTTGGAAATTTTACCAAGAGGTAGATTTGGGCGTATTCTGGAGATGATTAAATTTTGGTGACAGTACTCGTTTTGCGTCATACAAAATAAAATAAAATAAAAATAACAAGCCGTTTGGAGTAGTATTGCTGAATGTAGATATTGCTGCCTTTGCTACTTTGGTTCCTTTGATGTTTCTTTCCTTCTTCTGGGCTGGAGGCTCAGTGTTAAGAGTTTCTTTGATTCCTTTGATGTTTATTTGCTTCTGCTGAGCTGGAGGCTGGGTTTTAAGAGTTTCTTTGATTCCTTTGATGTTTCTTTCCTTCTTCTGGGCTGGAGGCTCAGTTTTAAGAGTTTCTTTGATTTCTTTGATGTTCGTTTGTGGGTGGAGCTGGAGGCTCAGTGGGCTGAACAGAGACGATGAAAGATAGAAGGTGCAGGCGATAACCTGATACAGAATATGTTTTAGAGACACTCCGAGACTTTGCTGGAGTTGTTGGTAGATTAAGAGGCTGGCAATAACTCAGACATTAGTGGAGGAATATGGATTAATTTTTCCACAACCTAGGATACAGATGTGACTCGAGTACATTTTTTGAATTTTTTATATTTGTGTGATTTAACATTTTATTATAATCGATCCATGTTATTATTATTATTATTATTATTATTATTATTATTATTATTATTATTATTATCATCATCATCTTAACCCCACAAACTTTTCCCTGCGTGCATTGCTCTTTAAATTCATCTTAGTATTTTTTTTCAATTGAATTACTTCATTTGACTTTTTCTCTTCTCCTCTGTGTGTCAATCATAAAGCACACTGAATAACTTTTGATTTGTTTGAAATGTGAAATGTTAATAAAGTTTGATTGATTGCCTGATTGATAAATTAGAAATGCCAAGGCCGTCACTCATTACTGTAGTCTTCATGATTTGGTGGGTTGGACATCATTGACCACCTGCAGAAAACCGCACAGAACTTTTAACTGTAAAGTAATACCGGATAAACTCCCTACTGACCTCTGACCCCTCTTAGTTATGGTAACTACCATTCACACTTTAAAAAAATAGGAGCTGAGGTGACATCCAAATTGAAGTTGTTTCTATTCTATTCTATTCTATTTTATTCTATTCTATTCTATTCTATTCTATTTGGTTCAATTCAAATGCACCAAATTTGGACTAAATGGGACAAACATTTAAAAAATGATGGCCCTACGGAAACTTTTGGAGATAAAGCTCCCCCTGGTGGCAGGAATATTCAAATGACCTTTCCCAAAATCTCTCCAGTTCTTCCTCTCACCAAAGTCTATGTGGGTAAGAAATGTGAAAAAAATTCATGAAACATTTTTGGAGTTATGTCCGGAAAACTGTGTTTTTCATAAAATAGCTCCCCCTTGTGAGTAAGATATAAACTACCAGAGTAAAATATGACAAGTAAATGATAGAGATCCTCGAGTCGATTCATATGCACCAAATTCAAGCATTTGGAAATGATGGTCCAAAAACTTTTGCAGATAAAGCTCCCCTTAATGTTGGATGTATCTATCTTACCTTTCCTAAATCACTCCAGTTCTTCCTTGCAATGAGGTGTATTTGGGACTAATGTTTGAAAATGATCCATGAAATAGTTTTGTAGTTATGGCATTAAATCAAAGGATATGCGGCGGCGGCGGCGGCAGGGTTGGCAGATCTTGTGCGCACATGTGAAGAAGAAAAAACATTCTCTTTTGCAAAGTCAGGCCTGTTCTTTGAAAACCCCCGGTGCAGCTTCTGCCTGTAGTCGTTCAGTATGCACAGTCAATTGTTGCTGCTGATGACGACCCCATACCTACGAGTCAAATCTGTTAGAACACGATTTCTGCATATGGCATAAGTACATTCTTACATTTCCATTTGCTGCTTAGCTGCGTATTTTAAGTGCTTTGAGTATTTTGAGGGATTACAGTGGAATGGATGATGGTCGGCATTGTGTATGTGTTCGAACTTGATGATATAAACGTCAGCTGACTGTGTGTTTCTCAAACCTATTGTATGGCATTTTGAAGTGAAAATAATATGTTGTAAGCCCTGGTCAGCCCTTTTTATGTTATATGGTGGCTTTGTCCATCAAGATTTGCTTATGGATTAACAGTAAATATTCTTGTGTGCACATGAGAAGAAGTTGTGCACGCAAGTTCTTAGAGCATTCAGTTTTGGGTCACATGTGAAGGGTGGTTGAGTAGAGACAAATATAAGATATATTGCTGCTGGCTGGTAAAAAGAGCTCCTAGCAGGAAATGCTTATCACAGGAGAGCTCAGCTGTAAATCCTTGGATGGGAATGAAAAAATGACATTTATAGATGGTGGCATTTCCTGATCAAATTGTAGCAATTTTATTCAAACCAGGATAAATGGCTTAACTTTATGTTGCCCCACGGACCTGAAGTTATACTCACATATGATCATGTTTCAAAGAAAACATGTCTCCCTACTTCTGGATTGATTCAAGGGACGTTAAGAAAAATAGTCCAATCATTTTTTTGAAGTGTGAAAATCTTTTTCTGTCTTTAATAACTGTTTGTATGTATAAAGGCAGGATAGATTTTGGGATTTTCTCAGCATGCAAGGATGTTTTGATTCTGAAAACACCATTTGCAGAGTAACAGCTATCATGCGCTCATGATATGCTTTTTACCCTCTCTCTATCTCTCTCTGTCTCTCTCTCTCTCTCTCAACCCAACTGATCACGGAAGAAGGCCGTCCAACTTGAGTCGGGATCTGCTCGAGGTTTCTCCCTGTTAAAAGGCAAATGTTTTCTTACCACTGTTGCCAACTGTTTGTTAAATGGGGAATTTTACCTGTAGGATAAAAATATGACTTCAGTTAACATTAGTTATGACTTGGCGCTATGTGAATAAAGTGTAACTATGTTACTGTTATTATGGATGGAAACCGCTGGTCCGCAGAGGCGACCCCGAAAGGGAACAGCCCAAAGACGAAGATGAAGAAGAAGAAGACATCTGGGACATCTAATAACGCCCCGATGACCACATGTAATGATTCAGAATCCGGCTAAACACCCGCTACACCTCTGAAACAGACCGAAGAGAAACGACTACAGCAGAAACAATAACACGCCGGGAACAGGACTAAACAAAAAGCCTGGAGGAAACTCAGACAGAGCATACCTCCACCAGGTGAGTTGACCGACCTTACAATGACGATGCCGTGGCTTGGGCATGATGATGATATTTTTCTCGTAGCCCCATCACGAAATGAAATCATGTGAGAAAAGCCATAATCCTGCCCAGCTCAGCAAAGGCAGATACGGGATATGTTCTACGTATCCTCCCCATAGAAGGAGGGGTCAAAAAAAACAACATCCCAGAATCAAATCCCCTCACACATCCCACCTTTTCACAACCTTTTTCATTATAATTTGTTCAACACTTTTTGAGTTGTTCTGCTTACTAACAGAAACGCAAACAACACAACAAACAATCACAGAATTACTTTCATAGGTAAAGGGAAAATTGAATATTTCCCATTGCCACTATGTCAAGTCAATTAAAGTTTATTTATATAGCACATATTAAAAACAACATCAGTTGACCAAAGTGCTTTATAAGGATATATAAAGTCAAAAGGCAATATATATATGATCCAAAGATAGACAATAAAACATCATCAAATAAAACAAAGATAGATTAATGTACATTTTTATATATTTCTTTAAACTAAAAAAGGTTTCTTGCTCATCTTGGACCGAAAGCCATCGAAAAAAGAAATGCGTCATCAGCATCCACGGATTAGGACCCACATCTGAAAAAGGCTCTATCGCCGATCTAGGTGGCGCTAAGAGTACTTCTGAATCTATGCATGTGGATCTGAAGATGTACATTTGTGACAAACGGGATTTTGAAGAACTTCCTGTTTCATGGAGAAACATCACACTAGAATATTCACCATAACCTGTTCTGCTCAAGTTCTGCTCAGTCCAGCCTGAAGTACATCACCCAAATACACGTAAAATAGTTCATACGTAAAAATGAACTTGGTGTCTATGGACAGGTTAGACCTAAAATAATTGATTTCAGTGCAGGTAACGTCGTACCTGTTATTATGTGATTAAACCATAAAAATAACCCAAATTTCGATAATCAGCTGATTTTTTTCAAAGATAAAAAAAGTCGACTCAAGGAGATGTATCCCATATATATCCTTTACTCTCAAAGCTCATATTTCACTCACTAGGTGGAACTTTCTTTATGAAAAACATTGATTTTTTAGGATATAACTTCACATTTGATGTGAGGCGTTCAACCAGAAGCGTTACTTGTACAACACAGGGGATTGGGGACTTCTCGGGGTTATACCCTTGCTGTCAGGGACGACAGTGTAGGTCTACTGCAGTTACTGATTGGACTGTTTTTGCCAAACATGGATTCATGTTTCGTACACGCGCCATGTGAAACTACTCAGGGAGATGTTTGTACGAATCACATTAAAAGACAGATTACATAAAAAAAAAAGGAAAAAAGAAGTGAGATGGATGGTGTGAGACTTTTGACTGACACCTCTGTAATTCAGCCGAGGAAATGAACTAACCATGTGCAGAACTTTTCTAACGACTCGCAGGACAGACGATGTAACCTAAGCCACCGGGCCACGTTGGCGCTCTCTGAGATTTACAGCAGCTGAATAGACCACAGTGTTGTGTGGGCTTCAAGGGATTTGCGGGGCTGTATAGCAGCTACTCCTGGACGTCTCCCAACCTTTATGTGAGTGATGTTCCATTCCACCATTACGGCGCAGGAAGTGGCTGCTCTACATCAACACTTTTGTCAACCCCCCCCTCCCCTAATGCTTTTTGCAGCTGTAGGAGAGTGCACTTGTTTCCATGATTGCACATTAAGCAGGAAGCAAAAGCTTGCACTTTGAAGTCAACCAAAAAGGATGCCTTACAAATAACCTTAAATAAAGTGGCAGTAACCACGCTTTTCGAATACGAACGGCTAAGTGGCGTAGTTTCCAAACACAAACCCAATGAATGCCTCCGTTTGCTTTTCAGCTGTAACTGCTGCAAATCACCAAAACAGATTGAAATTATGGGTAGTGACGTCAACCTAAAGCCATTTATGGGTGAAAAGAACATTTGTAAATCATGTAGAAGAAAGATGGAGGACTGAAAACTACAATTTAAAAATATTAAATGTACAGTAATACTAGATTACTTTAATACTAATACTTGTCTTGCTTTTTCTGTTTGTTGAAACGGACCACATGGATTTTTTTTCTCAAAGGTGTGAATTATAAAATAAGTGACAAAAATAAAAAAATAAAATATATATAAATTACATTAAAAAAACAAACATTAGCCAATTATTTGGTTTAAAATAGTGAGATTTTTTATAACGCACAATAAGTTTATGATGATTCATTCACTTTTATCAACAATATTAGCCAATTTCTTGGCTTGTATCTTTGATAAAAGCTTCTAATTAGAGGGGGAGCTTAAGTCCAATTATGTCTCAATAGCGCTCATATGAATTGACACAAGGAGTTCTGTCTGGTTTTATTACTGAGCTCAGAAAAACTAGTTAACTGTATTTATCTTCATCATGGAGTCACTATGGGATCTGGGATCTTAGAGCATATTGCTGATTTCATAGAAATAGTTAGGTTGTGTCAAAATGGACTGTTTGAGATTATTAATGAGTCACATTTAAGTTGAGGAGTTCAATGAGGGGAATTGCTTGTACAACGCAGGGGATTTAGGGCTTTTCCAAGTATTCTTTTATTGACAATGAGTTTCACACAATTTCTGTGATGTAAAATCTGAGAGCAGAATTCTTACCAGGTTTTAGGAGGTCTGTGTTGGGATTATGTATGGGAAAGTTTCATCGAACATAGAGGAAACAAATACTGTATGTTTTTTGTTTTTTCAAGAAATGGGGCACCAAAAAGGCCAGCAAAAAGGAGAATAAAGGGGAATGATGTATAATCAGTATAATTCCACAGATGACTTTTTGGTCATTGGTTTTCCTCACGTATGATTTTTTCTGACAATTAAGACTTCTTCGTCTTCGTTCTGTTTTTAAAGATTTAAAAATACGTCACATTAAAGAATATGGGACAAAAATCTTCAAAATTGGCAACTGTGGTCTAATTTATGCCACTTTAAAGTCTGTTGGCTCCAGCACTCCCAAAAATCTGAAAAGAATAAGTGGCTACCGGTAATGAATGAATGGACGGCTGCTCTACCACAGAGGCCTAAAAGATGTGATCTAATGCAACTCACTCAGAGCCACAGATGAATTGGAAGGTTGGGAATGGTTGTATTTGACTCGTGGACTCAGTACCAAGCCTCATGTAGAGTTTTATTGTTTATTCTGATTATAATCATGAGCAACTGATACAAAGAAATGGCCCGGAATGGCACTGCACAAAATAAGTCAGTCAAAAACTGCAAATGAGCTCACCTATAGGCTTTTCCCTGCCATACCCATCATTCAGTACTCAAACATAACGTTGCAACAAATACACACCAAATAACCGTAACCAAAAGATGTATAATGGCTGCAACACAAGGGAACAGGGTAATAAAGACACATTAATATTTTCAAATATAACTTCATGTATAATTAAGATAAGACAAAAATGTCTGTCTTTTTAAGTACTTTCTGTCACAAATTATGTAAAAGCTAAATGGGATCTAATTATTCTATTATATCATTGTATTATATATTGAATATATATTTTATAGTTAAGAGCACAAATTTCACTGATTGCACATTAGGAATGGATGTGAAACTGCGTTTATTAGTTTGAATAACAACAAATGCAGATGTCAACGACAATGAAGTTGAATTGAATTGAATTTATTATTATCCTTAGCTATTTTTTGTCAGTCTTGAGAAGTTGAGAATCTTACAAAACTAAGGGGAATAATTTATTTTCAGATATAATTCCATCCATATTTGACACAATTAAGGAAAAAACAATTACATTTTTCGTTTGTTTTCCTTACTCTTCCTGTAATAAAATGATTTAAAAGCATAATTTCTTTGTGCCTTTAATTCTTCATCCTGTCCTCCACTTCCATTGTCTGTGCAGTTCACCTCTCTTGCCACCAGGGGTCGCTGGCGCCCGCCGAGTGGCGCAGTCATGCAATCGGTGGAACACGTCCGAAAACAACTTTAGGGTCTCTTTCATCCACAGAGGACAGCGCGTCTGTGGAAACTAGATGATGGACCCATCTCATCGTGTTCCTAATAGAAACAAATTACATGAATTTGGATTCAAAATTGTATGACGGTATAAAATGTTTCCACCTGTGCGGACTGGTGTCGCTGGATCGCGTCACCGCGGCGCGCCTCCCTCCACGCGCATTGGACGACTGTGAACGCGCACACTCCACTCAAACTCCCGCCCGCAGCGCGTGTCTCCACAAACCTCGAAGGATGTTTGCAGGAAACAAGTAAATATTTGAGCTACAGTCCAGTCATCAGAAGTCTCCGTTGGACGTCTGGCTCTGCTGGAGATCCACTCTAGACTTCAGGACGCCTCGGATTTCGTGCGTGGGGATGTCGCCGAGCATTATTGAAACTTCTTGATGCGTGACGCCGGGACTGGAGCTGCATCCTTCCGACCCCGAGCCTCCATCTCTGCACAGAAACCAACTTCCTGAGCGCCAGGACGCAGATAAAACTGACCGCTGAGGGATTGAAAGCGCGTGTAATTTGACTTTTCATTCTGTTAAAATGCATCCCTAGAGACGTTTCCACGCTGAATTGAAGCGTTTTCCCCACTCGTCTGTGTGTTTTGGCTTCCCAAGAGATGCCTGAAAGAGTGATGCCAAGCTGCTCACAAGTTCTCTCCCATCGATGGATGAATTTTCCAGAGGAAAGACGCAGATAAAAAAAAAAACTGCTGTGGGGTTTGTTTTGCAGCTGCAAATAACTGGATGAGGCATGGAATTTTCACCAGGAAACGTTCTTTTTCATATTTCACACTGCAAGAAGGATTTTGTGCTTTGAATTAAGCCATTTCCGCTGCCATACAATTTTTCTGGGGGGGGATTCTCGATTCTTCCTGGAGGCTGACGGAAACATGTTGCACATCCTCGCGCTTCAGCTGGTGGTGTTGCTGTTTGGAGGTAAGAAGGCATATTTGATTTATTTTCATAAGTATTCAGCGACACGAGCTGAAGTTGAACAAGGAGCTGCTGACATCCTAGAGTACAGGAGGGGTGCATGGTTCTGCAGGTGGACGACACCTGAGGGTGAGAGGGAGGCAACCTGTGAGAAAATATGTGATATTTAAAATCAAAATTCTGCACGATTCTTCTCTGCAACAGCAAAATCTTATCTGTTCAGGCACAATCGTTGCACCTGTTGATAAGAAACATCTTTGACTTGAAATAACTTTTTTATATATTTCAGTATTCCTGGGATTCTATCAGAAGCTTGGGAGCTTTATTACTTCTTGTAAGGTTATTACATCAAAAAAATCAATCATAATTATTTAATGAGAAAAGTGAACAGACCTGCAGGGGTGAGAGAGTTTCAGAAAATTGAATAAAATAAAAAAAGAAGTGATATTGTGATATTTCCCCACTTTTCGGTTTCATATTGCAATCTGCCAAATTACATTATTTTTTATTTTTTGCCTGACGACTCATATCAGTCCTTTTGGAAAGAATCAATGACTCTACACTGTTTTTGCTGCTCTTTGAAGTTATTTGAAGTGAACTCAGTCTCACATGACATGTACTGAATAAATAAAAAGCTCTGGTAACAATACATTAAAGCAAATAGCAGCAATTAAATATAGATTAGAGCCAATATAAATAAATAGATGGCATCTCAAGTAAGTTTTCGGAAGGTTTACACTCCTTTCCTCTCCGTCTTATTTTAGTGCAAAGAATACCTTTTAAAAAACTTAATTACATTAAAATGCCGAAACAGTTCCGTCTGCATGCATGGATGCCAGAAACAAAACACATTAATGTTTCTTGGGAGAGTGGCGGATACAGAAAGAGAGCGGTGAGCCTTTGAAGTCAGTAAAAATAGTATATTTCTGTTCTAACACTAAAAAAGACCCTCTGTGGTGGATTTATCTTCAGAGGTGAAGGACTGTGTGGGCTTCGTGTTGTTTTCATGTTAAGTTGCGGTATCTCAACCAAAGTCAAACTTGGTTGAGATACGATGGAACTGATGATGTCATATTTGCTTTTAAGATAAAACCCTGCTTTGATGGTAGGATGCTCATCTGTCAGCATCGCTCTCTGACGCTCTATCACGTTATCTGTCTAAATGTTGACAGTCCTGGTTCTGGCCGGACAAAGTCATGTTTCATGTGGCATGGTTAGACATCTCCGGTGAAAACTAAAGTTAACATTTAAAGGTTAGACGTGAGGATGAAGGGTAGAATTGTCTATTTCAACCTGTTAGGAAGGCTGCTGAGACTGATGAATGATGAAGCTGATTAACCTTCAAAGACTGGGCTTTAACGAGGATGTGCTCATAACGGCGGTATGAAAAAATCCAGGCCATCGCCGTCATCCCCGACGGCAAGGGTATAATCTCTGAAGAGCCCCCAATCCACTGCATTGTACAAGCAATCCCTCTGATCGAAATTCCTAAATTGAAATGTGACTCATTGATAATCTAAAACAGTCCACATTGGCTCAACCTAGCTAAGTCAGAAACAGGCTTTAAGATCAGATCCCAGAGTGACTCAATAACGAGGATAAATACAGTTAACTGTTCGTTTCGGACATCAGAAATAAAACAAAGACAGATTTGCTTGTGACAACTCATATGAGCCAATTCGGACATAATCGGACTCATGGTTGGGAAGTATCCATCACAAAACTAAGTTTTGTCCAAAGTGAGTGAAATACTAACAATTATAGTCAAATATGATAATACAAGTTAGATCTCCTCAAAGGGGTTCAAAAGATTCATTTGGACTTAATATGACCAACAGTTTAGTAGTTATTTCTGAGAAACTGTTTATTGTGAACAAAAAGCTCCATCTGGTGAGTTAAATGTGAACTATTAGAGTAAAATATATGATATACAATAAAGATCTCCTCAAGTCCATTGATATGCGCCAAATTTGGACTAAATCGGACCAACGGTTGAGAAATTATGGCCTAAAAACTCTGATTTCAGATACAAATGTCCCCCTAGTGGCAGAAACCTGCAACTGACCTTTCTGTAAAATTTGAAAATGATCCATGAAATAGTTTTTGAGTTATCACATCAACACGTAGGACCTGCGGCGGAAGCGGCGACGATGACGGTTCCATAACATCCCCTTTTTTAGAGATATAACTAGAGGTACGGAGAATGGTATTTAAAAAGACGTATAACGATGATGGTGTGTCACTGGGTTATAGGATAGATGAGAACAGCTGATATCTCCTTTTCCAGCCTCAGACAGTGACAGCAGGAATGAGATTGTCCATCAGCTGTGATTGACAGGATGGTTTGGGGAACAAGATATGACCACATGTGTTTACTGAAGGGATTAAAGATTGTTCAGAAAACTACATGCACTTTATTTCCATCACAAAGATGATACACCACCGTGTCATGAAGCGCTAACTGCTGAGGTGAGATCCCGGAGGATGGTGAACTACAATCCTGTGTAATAGTATCAAAGCCTGTCTGTTGTTTCTTTTGTGTATCTCATATTAACGTGTGTCTGAACTTCAAACAAAGTTTAAAAGACCGCAGGACAAAACCCAAATTTTAAATTAGAATTTTATTCAATATTCCAAGGAGGTTCTGCGGCTAAACGGCCAGAAAATTATGACCACACTGAATCTAATGGGTAGAGAGTTTTTATCTCCACCAGTTTTTGGGACGTCATTTCTCAACTTCCGATTTCGTCAAAAATTTGGTGCTTATGAATCTACTGAATCTTTTACTCAAATAGTTCATATTTGACTCACTAGGTTTTTTTGTTTGTTTCTTTTTTTTAAACGAAAAACTCTGTTTTCCAGACAAACATCAAACACTATTTGATGGACCATTTTCCAACTTAATATCCACATAGACGTTAGAGTAAGTACTGGATTGATTTTTGGATAGGTTGTTTGTAAATTTCTGACACTAGTGGGAGTTTTATCCACCAAAGTTTTTGGGCCATAATTTCTCAACCATTGATCTGATTTAGTCCAGATTTGGTGCGTATGAATTGACTGGAATAGATTTGTCATGTTTGTATCATATTTACATATTTTTTCATCTAATAGTTCATATTTTACTCACTTTTTTACTAAAAATACATAAATTCACATTTAATCTGAGGAATTCAATTAGGGGATTGCTTGTATAACGCAGGGGATTGGGGAGTTTAGGGGGATATACCCTTGCTGTTGGGGACGTCGGCATAAGCTTAGTTTTATTCACGATTTGACTTTTCTTTTGATCATTGTCTCGCCGAATGACCCAGTTGGGCTTGAGCTTCATCCCACAGACTGATAACCTGAAATTCCTCAGATTTATGAGGTTCAGAGCAGAATTTATGTTTTCCTCCATTTCTGCAAGTCATCTCGGTGCTAAAGCAGCAGAGCTCGCCCACAACATCTCTCTTCCACCTCCATGCTTGACCGTAGAATGTTTTTTTTTTTGAGGAATGCTGTGTTTGTTTTATATCAGATGTCATCAGTCCGTGGAATTCTGTCCTTAAAGCTCCGAGGGTCATCGTGGCGTGTTGTGACACATTGAGCCAAACCTTAATGTTCTTCTGGGTTAGCTGTGGGTTTCTCCTCAGCCCCATCATGCCTTTCTGGCCAAGTATCTTTTAAAATTGTGCTTTTAACTTTTATTTCAAAAATTTGACGCATTAAGTATGAGATCCCCCCCACACACACACACAAACACACACACACACACACACAAACGTAAAAAAAAAAAAGATTCCAGGAGGGGATCCAGAATTTTTCACAGAACTGCATCTGTGGTCCAGTGGGAATGATAATAATGTAGGTTTTCTCTGTACATGACATTGCATCAGTCATTGGGTGCCACAAGGAGGAGAGCGGTGTTTACTCCGGCTGCCCTGCAGACAGGCTGTCTGAGGGCAGCCGGTGGTCCGCCTAATGAATTCCTGCCGTCTTGTGGGGAGACACTTTAAAATTCCACTCAGAAAATGTATCCTGTCTTCTATTGTGAAGAGATATTTTATATTTAAGTTAAGGAAAAGATTAGTCCAGGCTTGCAGGAGTCCTCTTCAGAAAAGAAAAACATTTTTTCTCATATACAGTATATAGTAGCCTCACCTGTTTTTATTTTTATTTTCCCAAACTGTTAGACCTACAATCATCGTCCGATTGTGATCAAATAAGAGTTATAATAAAAACACGTTCACAGATTCCCTGCAGGACTGAAGGTCAAGCGTTTCCAGGAAGTCGAGGCTAAACACTCAAACTGCATCTCACGGACGCACCTTGATGCCGATTCTTCCTCGCCGCTCTCTAGTTTGACAGCGTGTCTGTTTTGAGTTCTGACACACGGACTTGTAGTGTTCTGTAATGATGCTCGCAATATGCCAAGGCCGTCTCAGTAACGGTGTGATCCTAATTGAGCGTTGTGTGTCATAAAGCTGCAGGACACAGCTTCTCACTGTGAACAGTGATGAAACCGATAACACACTCCAGGAAATGAGAGGATCAGATCCATAGTGGGAAAAAATTCCTTTGCAGCATAAAGAAGATATAATTAGGGGATTCTTATTTATTATCAGGGTTGAGACCTGAAATCTGCCGAATGGTGGCACTAAAGATCAGATAATTAGTTTCTATTATAATAATATAATCTCTACTAACCCTTTAATAAGAAACAAGAAAAATCAAAAATTTATGGAAAAATTATTTTTTTGCGTGGGCGGGGGGGGCATTGAGAAAATCCTACTCTATAAATAGGATTTCCTTTGGCAGGTTAAAGTAGAAGTGAGGAATTACTAAAACGGAATTATGTGACTTGAAAGAACCCAAAAGTCCAAAAAGGGTCGAATAGTTTCCTAAAAAATCCTTTTCCAAAATGTTGAGTTAATCTAATTAACATTGACTTTATTCTATGAAATACATAATTTCATGTGGCACATGTTTTCAATCACACACCATTTGGCATCTTTGCGGCAGCAACAGTTTGACCAAATCTCCCCAATGGCCCCTTTAACCCGTGGTGTCCCCCAGGGCTCCATCCTCGACCCCTTACTCTTTAGCGTATACATGCTGCGACTGGGTCAAATTATGAACACATGTTCCGTCACATTTTTCAATGACATATAGAAACTCAAACCAAACAGCTGAGAAGGACATTAAAGGGTTACAGGAAGGTTCGTTCCAGCGTTAGACCTCGTTGGGATTCCTGAGAGGAGTATCCACTCTTCTCTCCCGTCTACTTATCCTTGAGCTTAACAAGATGCAAAAGGGGATTAAGGAAGGCTAGCCCGTCTACGGCTAAGTCTTCAGCGCACACACACACACACACACAAACACACACACACACACTGTCTCTGCCATGCGTCTGTCCTCATGCCTCCGTATATCCCCAGTGGCCTGTCCAATCTTTTTTCTTTCTTTTTTGGAATACAAGCATTTTATTAACCCTGCACAGTCTCTCTCTCTCTCTCTCTCTCTTGCTCTCTCGCTCGCTATCTCTCTCTCTCTTTGTCTTTGTCTTCTCTCTCTCTCTTTCTCTCTCTCTCCTTTTCTCCTCTTTCTCTTTGTGTTCTCTCTCTCTCTCTCTCTCTTCTTTTCTCCTCTCTCTCTCTCTCTCTCTCTCTCTCTCTCTCCGTGGAGCGTTTTTATCTGTAATTGTTTTCAGAGAGAGATCCACTGCTGTGGTCCTGATGCTGTGGCACACATCCAGCTCCTCTTCGTTTTGCCCCTGGCAGTCCTTTAAGCCTCGCGATTCATGTCCTCGAGCAAGCAAGGAGCAGGAAATAAGAGAGATAGGGGTCCTGTGTCTTTTTCTAGACACAGGACTTGTCTAGAAAAAGGGTGTTTTAACCGAACATCGGACTCAATCAATGGAAGCAGGAGCCCCTGACGTGTTTCTTACCGTGACCCGGTTTAATATTGACTGTATTCCTGCAGAGTGGCTAACGAGGGCGGGGTGTTAATCATTACCTGAATATAATTAGGTGTTTGGATGTACTACACAAACATTCTTCATTCACATATTTCCTTCTCATGACGATCTCCCTGTAGATGCTATCATCCATGAAGTATTCTATTAGTATACTTGTTTTGAACTAAATACAAGAGAGTGTACTTGCAGTGTACATTTTATGAGATAGACCTAACAACTGTATACTTATGTTTATTTGGCTTTTTGAGCCCAGCCCCTGACGTAACATGACGTGGATCCTTGAGCAAGACCGTGAAACATCGGCTCCCCTGCTCCCTCATGGATGGGTCAAATGTAGAGATGAATTTCACGACTTTGTACTGTATGTATTTATTTTGTAACGTGATAAATAAAGCAAAGATTAGTATTATTATTGTAAATATTATTAGTCTACTGAGAAGTATAAGGAAAAGTCTATCTGACTATAATAGTACTTAATTTTTTAACTAGTAAACTTAGTATGTATATAAAAAACACTTGTAGTTGTTGTATAAGTAGTGGCACACTACAAGACAAACTACAAGAAAAATGAAACAAGATATACTTCAAAGTGAACTGAGAAGTTTGTAAATACTGCCTATATGGTTCATGTACTCATATGAACCACTTCAACGAAATCCAGCTTGTATTTATCATATTTTACTGTAATTGGTCGTATTTCAATCTCTAGTGGGGATTTTTGTTTGTGTACAAAAAAACAGTTTTAACTATTACTTTTTAGTATACTTGTAATTACAGTGTTATTACTGACTTCAACTTTTTGTAGTCTAAAAGTGGGCCAATTTATTTCCAAGAGGTATTACAATAGTACACTTTAAAGTATACTGTTAGTGCATGAATATTGGAAATTATACTTGAACTTTTCTTAAGTATACTTAAATATTTACTTGATATTTTTTCTAAATTGATGCAAAAACGGAATACAAGCTGTGGTAATGTAGAGCAACTGGAGTGAGCGGCATTTGGTTTTCTGACGTAGTTTGATAATCATTGATAAAGAAAAAGAAATGGAGCAGTCATTATAAAGTCAGATCATCCCATGGTGACATTCTTGTGATTTCAGCGAGTAAAATAAAAGGAGTAAAGCAAAACAAGAAGTAGGCCTATGCTGTCATCCCCGACAGCAAGGGTAAATCCCTGAAAGATTTCTACCCCTAGTGAGTAAAATATGAAATATGCGAGTAAAATATCATATATGCAAGATTGATCTCCTGGAGTCGATTCATATGCACCAACTTTGGACTAAATCAGACCAAAAGTTGAGAAATTATGGTCCAAAAACAAAAATCTCCCTCTTATTTCTTCATCATCATAAGAGTTGATCAGCGACACTGTCGCGTTTGAACTGAATTTCTTTCTCTGTGTTCGGAGCAGTATTTCTGCGATGTTTCAATCAGGACTGTCGGTTTATTTTTTTCCTCCAACTTTCCCCTCAGATTGAAGGGATTGTTTACCAGTTAACAATTTCATTTAAATCAAAAAAAAAAGTGGTGTATTTGTTTGTATTTTCTTTTTTTTTTTAAGGAACTATGCACTGATTATTCTTGGCAGCACCAGTATGATCGTGATGCCATCCTGTGATCAACCGACACACTGTTTTATGACTTTGACAATGCGGTTCTGTTCTATCAGTGTTTATCACACAGCTTGAAACTTCTATCCTCCCAAGACCAGTAAAGTTATAATACTAAATCGCCTGAAACAAGTAATTTCACGATTTCACATAGTTCGTGTGTGTGGGAGCGTCTGGTTGCTCAGATCAGGACTAGCGTCTGTGTTAAATACATTATATAATGACCTGCAAAGTTTCATCGCCGCTTTGTTGGTGTTCGGTTATGGCGCTTATTTACAGATCAGAGAGCGCTAAAGAACAGAAAAATCTCTGGCTTGGTGGTATTTCTGTCGAGGCTATCTTCCAGCTGCGCCGTGAGCACCCTGTGGTGCACTTCTGAGGCTTGTGGCGGACGCCTCTGATAAAAAGAAGACGTATTATTTTTTTCTTTTGAATTCTGTGTGGCCCGGTTCAGGGTTTTTTTTTTTTCTCTCCATACTTTCCCTTCAAAGGAGGAGAAAGGTAAAGAAAATCAGAGAAAAAAAAGAAGCTTGAACTTTTTCTTGCCTGTAATCAACGGCCGTCACAAATGTTTCACGCCTCAGGTGTCTGAATCAAACCACGCACCTTCTCCTGAATGTCCGCGTTGATGAAATGGACGGAGGCGGTCGCTCTTGTGCCGTTCTTTTTTGTTGTACTTCATGTGTAGTTTGGAGGCTGTAGCTTTCCAGTCAGCGACTCATAAGAGCGTTTTTACTCCCATAAATTCAAATATTCCGAGTTTAATATCCTACAAAGGCGCATCTGCCCCGTTTTAATTACCTTTTTATAACCGCTGTGATCCCACATCCAATTTAATCAACTTTCATGATTAGGGAAGGTTGATGGAGGAAATGATTGTAAAAGGGTGTGTGAACACCCGAGGAGGCGGGTGTGTATAAAAACGGACAAACATGCTGATGAAGCATTTTTCCCGGTAGTGTCTGGACACAGAACAACCTCCTCATAAATCTACAGACCGCCGGTGTGTGCGGTCCACACGAGGAGGAACACGCCGGTAACAACTCAAAGTCAGGCTCGCGTGAAGCTGCGTTGCGGCCTCGGTTTTGATTTGCAAGGTATCAGATTTAGAGCTCAAAACTGTAAGGATATATCTCCAGAAAACATATATATACTTCTTCCAACAGGTTGAGAATTTACTTGCAGTGGCGGGCGGAGCAGCACAGCGTGTGACGGATGGGTTCAGTGATAAACTGGTCGGACTAAAGTTTATCACTTAATCCTTTTATTGCGGATGAATAAACATCTTCCATCTTAGGTCCGCAGAAATAACTATTTACAAATTAAAATAAATTACCATTGGCCAGGGAATAATCACTCTAAATATCTTAAATAAATAAAAACAAATCAGCGGCTTTTTACCCATCAGAGTACATTTCCATGTGTGAATGAACAAGCAGTCAAAATAAACATCTTACTCCCACGCTCACTCGGCTTCATATTTCATAAATAAATGACGGTTAATAAATAACTATTAGAGTCTCTGTGTTAAGACGCGAGGTTCAGAAAATAATTGAAGCAGTGGATTCATCCGTTCTCCAAAGCCCCCCCCCCTGAGAAAAAAGAAATAAATCTTGTGCAGTAGATAAATTCAGGATTTCTACGGCGGGCCTGTTCTTTGAGCACCGTTAGTGTGGCTGCTGCCTGCTCGCCTTCAGTGTGTGCAGCAAAGGATTCCTGCTGACGCCAATCCCTATGATATCTGAAAATAAAAATGATATAAAAATCAGAACAGTAGTTCGTAGTTTCTCTTTTCTTTAGAGCAGCATCTCGTTAACAAACAATAATAATAACAAACAGATGTAGTAAATGGGTGAAATAGTTTATTTGTACATGTTTGTTTATTTTTGATTATGGTTGCCACGTCAATGCTAATTCCGTAAAGCGTGTGTATGGCAGTTCCCATTATAAGTTGTCATTAAGCTAACAGACCAAGCCCTGATTATTTTCCACATTGTTGTGAGGCAATAAACATTCAGACCGCACCTGAGAGCCTTCGTCTCTCATTTGAAGATCTGTTTATCTGCCAAATGGAACGCTAACGTTCAGGGAGAGCGGAATGAAAGCACAAATCAAACTTTAGCCTCCGGCTCTACCCATTGATCCGCAGGTGTGTGTTATGTAACTGGGCAGGTGGGTAGGCCCAGGTAGAGCCTCTGTACGGGAAACACTGATAGCCGTTCTTTCAGACAGGATTTCGGTTCAGCAGTTCATTGAGCTAAATGCTCAATGAACCAAATGTAAAAGGCCTTATAAATAAAATGTTTCATTATTATTATTATTCTTTAATTTTTTTAAATGTAATTATTTTATCTCTTATTTCTCCCCCTTTTTGATCCACTCTATCGTGTGAATGTGAGATCAGGTGGGGGATGTCTCGTCTAACTCCGTATGTCCCTTATTATTCATTTCTTGTTTTCCTAAGTGAACAATTAAAAAATACAAATTATTTAATAAAAAATGTAAACTTGGCTTATTATTGGCAAGTCTAGAGAAAAGTCTTAGTATATTTGGACACCACTTGGAATTAATATTTCTACTGAGATATCCTTAATAAAAGTATATAATCAGCTTAAATAAAAATCAAATGTTAACTAGTTCTATTCGCAAAAGTTACTAATCTTACACCTAAAGAATCTTACAGAATATTTATAGGTGTACTAATAGAACATTTCTAGTTATACTACGAATAGAGTAACTACTTCAAACTGTACTGTGGCAGTTTGAAATACTGCCAAAGTCTCTCTGTAAAAATATCTGTTTAAAATAATTGGTTAACATACTTAAAACTAGGCAAAGCTGTCGAGGTTTTATCTCTGAAAAAACAATCTTCTGCGTTGTACAAGCAATCACCTTTTGAACTCCTCAAACTTCATGTGACTCATTAATAATCACAAACAGTCCATATTGACTCAACCTAACTTTTTCCATGAAGTCAGCAGTTTGCGCTCAGATCAGATCCCGTAGTGACTCGATAATGGAGATAACGGTTAACAATACATTTCTTCTGAGCTCAGTAATAAGACAAGACAGATTTACAATTGTTTATTTGTTAAATAAAATAAATTAAAAAAGCCCACATAGTGATTGAAATACAAACAGTGACAGTAAAATATGAGAAAAAAACAAGTTAGATCACCTTGAGGTGGTAAAATAGTTACATTTTGACTAAATCAGACAAAACATTAAGTTATGTACGGAAAACAGTGTTTAAAATCCTAGTGAGTAAGATGGGAACTATTACTTTAAATATATACAAGATAGAGTTAGCTGAGTCGATATTTATGCACCAAATTTGGACTAAATCGGACCAACTTGTTTAGTTATTAACACACTCCTGTTTTTTTCCCTTCAAACAAAAGAAACAGAGTACGGCTATGGGCTCAAAGTTTTTTCTCTTAAAGAACTCTTACCAATTTGTTCTGAACTCTCCTGGTAAGAGTTCAGAACAAATTGGTAAGAGTTCTTCAAACTTCTGAATGGACTTTATTACTCCACATCTGCGTTTGCACTGATCCTCTAAATAGAAGAGAAAGCGTGAACCTTTTCCTTTTCACTTGAACTTAAATGAAAGGCAGGTAGTTGGTAGGATTCCAGGCACAGCAAAAAACTTCTGTGCCAATCTACGTAGAAGTATTTCACTCGACAGGAGAAAACGTGGACTTACTGGTGGCGTTTCATAAAAGCCCCGCAGCGGTTCTCTGCTGACACCAGTGCCCCTTGAAGTGAGTACTTCCTATGGTCACATTGGGGCAGGATCAAAAGCTTACTTTTTTACCGCATGACGTAATATTTCTGCAACAGAGAAAAGAGTAAAGACTTTGGGATGCAGTTTATTATTAATGCTTTCAGCTTTCAAACATATGCCTTAATACTTCCTCCCCTGGCCCGTGGGCTTTAAAACAAATGCAACTGCATCGTAACTCTGAAAAACAATTTCCATCAATTTCATGACTTTACTGCTGCGAAGAAATTCTTTTTCTTGGATTCTCAAATTCCGATGAGCCAAAGGAGTCCGGCACCAAGGGTGAAGGTGTTTGGAGTGATGTTCACGGTACCTACGTTGGTGCTGTGCAGATGGGTATCTGCAACACTCAAACTGGTGTTGTTTTTGTTACCATCCCTTCATTTATAAGTTTTAGTTTGCGTAATCCTATGGAACCAAGGAAGGATTCTCACGTTACCACGTGGCGCAGTGGCCTTGTCGGATTCGTAAAACCGAAGACCACGGGTTCGAACCCCATCTTGTCCTGATGACGTCACCCTGCGGCACGATTCAACCTATCCTTTGGCGGCTGTACTTCTTCCCATTCGGAAGATCGGAAGGTAGCCGGCTTGAACCCCATCGAGTCTACATGACGTAGGGTCCTTCAGCAAGACCCTGTACCCATCATGCTCCATGGGTGCTCCAAAGGGGTTGCTTTCTGCTCCCTTAGATATGGGTGGAATGCAGAGCAGTAATTTCACTTTGTTGAAGTGTCTATGACTGTATGTGTTTGATAAAGGTTCAATTATAAATCTTAGACTGAACTGAAGGCTTTTATTTTCGGAACAAGTCTCGTTTCTCCCTAGATGTCAGAAAAAGGCTTGTGACAGCGACCTTTTTGCCTGTTCTTGATAATGGTGATCTTCTGTACATAAATGCATCATCTCACCGTCTTCACATGATGAAGACTGTGTATTTTGGAGATTGGAGGTTCATTAAAAACGGTAGGCAGTCATCACTGCAGACTGTCTTCAACATGTCGGCTTAGTCACCGCTATATTTTTATTTTCAAGGCCATTTTTGGTAGACTTATTCTTATTTATCAGCCCTTCTGTCCCAAAGGCGTGGCATCTAACACTGAGTTTGGTGCACCATCAGCTTGGAGTAGTCTACGGAATGACCTTTAACTCTAGCCAATAGGTACTCTAGGAAACTGAGGTGAGTAATAATTCTAAATGTTTTAACTGAATGTAAATTCTCTGGCACTTTGTTGGATTCCCATCATGTGATTGTTGTTTTTATATTGTTTCTGAAACCATGTGTACTGCTGCCATTTTGAGCGGGTCCGTCTTGAAGAGATTTTAATCTCAGTGGGACAAACCTTCCGTCATTCGCTTTGAGATTTAAAAATAAAATACTTCAGTGTGGTCTCAATGTTTGGACCTGTGCTGTATCTATGTGTGCTTATACAGTTTGATGTTAGTTTATTTACATGCTGTTTTTACTATACAGACAGCTACAAGTGCAGCATTAGAGTCAGAGACAAATAAACCCTGAGGGAAGAATAACGTTTTGTATTACAGCATGAAGTCCAGCCAGTAAATTATAATCCCATTTAAAGTAAAAGATAAATAATATATCAAGTTCTGCTATGATTTTTGTTTTCGGAAAAATTCTCCATCAGATCCTATAAGTATCCTCCACAGTTCCATCGTCTTTTCCAAATAGTGAGACATTTGTGTAGTTTGTACAATTATTGTGAAACTGTGTGATGCTGCTTAAAACGGCTGAATATTTTATTGTGAATGAAGGATGAGGGGAAATAGTTGTGTGCTGTTTGCTGCTGGTGTAAAACCCATTGAATCATCAGATATTAAATAAAGCAGACAAAGAAGTGAGTATTTATATTGCTTCAGTACATTAATTAAATTGAATTAGCCTAGGGGCTTTGTTTGCAAACAAAAACAACGAAGGCAACATCCCACAATATTAGATATTTATGTATTACATAATGCGTTAAGGCTTTAAAACAATATGAATTCACTGGAGAACTTTATTTTTTCCTCTGAAGTGGATGCAGGCACAAACGTGAGGATTGAAAACATAAGTATTTGTGCATTACTCAACAGTAATATCAGTCTGTAAATAATTATATCCACAAAAAGAAAGAAGAAGAACTATTTCATGGATCATGTTTGAATCATTTTATACCATTATAGACATTGGTGAGAGGTGGAACTGGGCAGATTTTGGGAGCGCTCAGTCGCATATGTTTGCCGCTATTTGGAATTTTATCTCAAAGATCACAGTTTTGTGGGCAAAACTTTCTGAGTCATTGGTTCAATTCAGTTGAATTTTGGTGCATATTAATCGACTTGAGGAAATTTACCTGTTATTTAACATATTTTAGTCTAAACATTCATATTTAACTCACTAAGTAGGAGGAGCTAGTTCTTTTTATAAAAAACACAGTTTTTCTCCCTAATCGTTGGTTGGATTTCATCCAATTTTGGTCCATAAGAATCGAATCAAGGAAATTTATCTTTTCTATATAATAGTTTACTCCAATAGTTCATATATTACTCACTGGGGGGAGCCCCTTTTACCAATTTGCAGAGTTCTATCGCTGGAACTGTTTGTACAATGCAGGGGATTTGGGGGTAATACCCTACTCTTGTTGTTTGGGATGACAGAACTGGGCCGGTTACCTGTACCTCAATGAAGAACACATCTATAGTACAGTATGTGTCATTTATTGTGTTGATTAACTTATGAAGCACTATATAGTCTATTCTATTAAATGCATGAAAAGGAATTGCATTTATTTGACCACCACGGATGAATTAGTACGACAGCGCATCCATCCGCGTCTTATCCGATCACCCATGTGATCAGATAAACCAAAAGTATCAAGGCACGTCCGCCGCCGGTGTTTCTACGGCTGATATGGTCTTTACATCTCATTTGATTTTTAAATAACTGCTATTACTGATTTTATTTTCTTTGCTTTACCCCATTACTGTAGTTTTAGTCTAATTACAGTGTTATAATATGAATACTGATGAAGAAGAATAGAAATGCATAATCACCGCCATGTTTGTCTTTGCACTCTTATCCCAAAGTGTCAGTAGTATCCAGGCCCGACCCGTGTCTGTGGCCCGTCTGGTGTAGTTAGTGTCCCGTTAAGGAAAGTTTCGTCGGCCTGAGAGATTCTGTTTGGATGAACTTTTCTTCAACAATTTTGAGCTGGTTAAGTCTGTTGGAGAAGGAGCTCCGCTGTCTGTCCAGGAATTGGTTTGTTCAATGTCCTCCTCTCCACCACCGACGGAGCTTTCTTAATCAGTTTCTTCAGTCAGCTGGTATCTCCGGTCTCCGATAGCAGCATAGAAGGGAGCGCTGCCAACAACGGACCGGTAGAAGAACCTCCAGCATCTTGCTGCACACGTTGAAGGATCTCGGCTTCCTCAGGAAGTAGAGTCTGCACATCCCCTTCTTCTACACAGCCTCAGTGATGGTCTTACAATTCAGTCTGTTGTCAAGGTGCACGCTCAGATATTTGTAATTCTCCCCCACAATGCACAGTGGTTGTGTGGTTAAGGTGGTGCGCCTGAACCGTCTCAGACACAACACTGCCCAGTTGGACTACCTGTGTTCTGCCTGTCAGGTAGTCAGTAATCCAGGCGATGGTGGACGATGACCTAACCAAGAGAGCAGCGTAATTTAATAATACTTTATATCACACTATTTAAAAACCAGCACAGTTCCTAACATGGTCCAGTTTTAGACCCAACGACAGGAGATGGAATGGTCCAGACAGAATTTGCTGCGGTCCTTTAAAAGTACAGTCCACTCATAGGTCAACTGAAAGGGACTCACCTTCTCAGCTGTCAATCAAAACAAATCAAATTTTATTTATATTTATGTGCCAATACACAAAAAATGTCAACTCAAGGTTCTTTCCATAAAACTCTTTATTCATTAGAGACCCAGCAAATTCCTTCAAGATTTCTGATAGAGAGGGAGAGAGAAGAGGGGAGGGGGCTCATCTTCATCATCTGAGAATGTGTAAATCTTAGTTTGTGTGCTCACACACTCCCTTTTGTAGAAAGTGAGCGCTGTGGGACACCTTTGCTCATAGACTTGGGGGTCAGAGAGGACGTGGTTGACCTTCGTGAATTGGGGGCAGTCTGTTAAAAAAAAAGAATGGTACCATTTGATGATTAAAAAAAGGTTGACTCTCAACTATTTCATTCTCTGGATCAGGAGAAAAGGTCATAGGTTGTTAAAACTGAATAAATTAAAGTCTAAAATCAATAAAAAAAGCAGGTGCTTAAATGTCCTCCAGATGCTTGGGGGCGAGATGGGTGATACTGTTGACGGCATGAACATGGCCTTTCTCGGGTCTGTTAGCAATTTGTGGAAGATCTAAGAGTGGATTCATGTATTTATGCAGTGGAGAGTTTATTTGGTTTTTTGGAATTAGCAGCTTTGACCGTTGCCTTCTTGCTGACAAACCACCTCCTCCCAGGTTATCGACATCTCCTTCATCATTGAGCTTTGAACCAAAATGTGCTCACAGCGGTACTGCGATGTTTGGCTTTGCGACTAAATTATCCATGACGCTCACGTCAATAGATGCTTGCTGAAATGTTTTCGAGAGATAAGAGTCAGAGGCACAAAAGGCCAGTATTTGCATAATAACACCAATTAGATGATGTCATTAACGAGTGAAAGTCAAACATCTAATAGTGGAACATAATGTGGAATAGTGACGAACTATGACCTTTCTGTCATGTGTCAGATCCAAATGGTCCATCACTGTTAGCATTTAAAATTTATATTTGGGGGGGGGTCATTATGTATTAGTCACAGTGTGCTGAAGGACAGGAGTTGAAGCATGGCACCGTCGTCATGATGAGTTCCACATATCTTAGAAGGTTCTTTCGATGATTTGCCATCATGGAAAGTTCTATTTATATCCCCAAAAAGGGAATATTAATGAATCGTCGCTGCCGCAGATCCTTCGTGTTAACACAATAACTCAAAAACCATTTCATGGATCATTTTCTAATTTTCTACCCACATAGACCTTAGTGTGAGGAAGAACTGGATGGAGTTGGGGAAATGTGCTAACCATTAGTCCAATGTTGTCCAAAAGTACATCATATGATCTGCCACAAGCAGATTTAACTGCTTAATATTTATAATATTTCATGGTAATAGTTCATATTTGACTCACTAGGAGGAGCTTTTTCGTGACGGTTACTACCCAACCACATGTCCGGTTAGTTCTGTCCAAATGTTGTTCATATCAATCTGCACAAGGAGATCTATATTTTATATTTAGTATTACACTGTAATAGTGTAATTAGTCTGGTTTTATTAATGAGCTCAGAAAAAATCGTTAACTTATTGAGTGCCTATGGGATCTTATCTTAGAGCAAATGAGTCAAAGTCCAGGCCCGCGGGCCACATCCCGTATTCATGCACCTGACTGCTTTTCAGCAACGGTCTACTTTTACTGTGACAGAAGAAAGAAACGATTAAATCATAACCCTTTCATTTTAGATGTAATTTGGGATTGTAAGAATGTAGTTTTATGGGCTGTTGTTGATGGCTGTGAATAAAAACTTTTAATTGGAAATTATTCTGTGTAAGTATGATAATAGAGAGGGAGAATGATTTATGCTGATCTACTTTAAGATAAGATAAGATAAACCTTTATTAGTCCCACAATGGGGAAATTACAGGGTTACAGCAGCAAAGAGCATATTACAGAATAACATTATATACAATGAAATGAAATGAAATGTGCAGTTGAAATGTGGACATGTTGAATAGTATACTGTCCCATACTGCAAAGTGTGTGTGTGTGTGTGTGTGTGTGTGTGTGTGTGTGTGTGAGTGAGTTACTAGCAGTGCTGGTTAAATAGTCTGACTGCTGCAGGAAGGAAAGATCGGCGATATCCTTCTTTCACACACTTGGGGTGAAGGAGCCTGTCGCTGAAGGAGCTCTCCAGTGCAGAGATGGTGTCCTGCATGGGGTGGGAGATCTTGTCCCGGAGAGATGACAGCTTGTCCATCATCCTCCTGTCTCCTACCTCCTGCACTGAGTCCAGAGGACGTCCCAGGACCGAACTGGCCTTCCTGATTAGTTTGTCCGTTTTCCTCCTGTCAGCAGCTGAGATGCTGCTGCCCCAGCAGACCACTCCATAAAAGATACTTTGAATACTCCATACTTTGAATTGAATCTGTAATTTGAGTATTTTACTGTTCCGTTGGTTTGTTCAGTATTTTATAAAATGAGTACATAAACTAATAAAAATGTATTATAATTATCAGGATTAAAGTCCTGTTCTGACCTCAATGTGGTCTCCATTTTTAAATTTGGCCCCGTCTGTGATTGAGTTCGACACCCCTGTCTTAGAAAATATTACTGACCTCATAGAAATAGTTAGGTTGAGTCAATATTTACTGTTTGAGATTATTAATGATCACATTTAGTCTGAGGAGTTCAATCAGGGGAATTGCTTGTACAATGTTTCTAATCTAATCTAATGTTTCTAATTGTTTATTCGGTATATATCTTTGCTGTAGGGGATGACAGCATAGGTCGAGTTTTTAGTCTAACCTGTTTTTCTGATTTTCGTTTCTCTTCAGTAGGAAGCCCACTGCATCACCCAGTACCATCTCTAACGACCGCTACAATATTGGCATTTAAAACAATAGGTTACCATACTTAAAGCTAGGCGATAAGAAGGCCTGTTGGGAGGTGAAGTAAATCACAGGTACCTCTGTTGAAATAGAAGCTATATGACCCGTCATCAAAACAAGTTCATCGATTTGGCCCTGCAGAGAGTCCAGAACGCTTCACACGTTTCCATCACACAGAGCTGTTTCAGCAGCAAAATGGAACCTAGACAATATTAGACATATGGTTTTAATGTTATGGCTGCTTGATATACAATCATAATATAATAGACTGTGATAGAACACTGGGAGTCCATATTGATTGGGGAGCCTTGTATAGGTTCTCATAGTGTATTAAAGACCCCAGGGGAATCCATAAGACACTTATATTCATTATAACCCACATCAATAAAGTTTTATGAGTGTTAAAATCATTATGTGTGTTTATGAGTGGGGTCATAAATCGCTGTGAAGGCTTATAATTGACCACGAATCGCCCGTGCTGTAGAAGTAATCTTCATAGAAAGTGTTACCAAATTATTTTAGGGATATCCCCCCCCCCCCATAGCTGTTTCTCTGTTTGCTCCCTCGCTGTCGGCGGCGTCGACTCCGTTGTAACTCAGATTGGTTATGCTGTTCTGATTTGAGTAATCAAAGGCAGGCGGTCGGACTTAAGGCGGCCGCTTCATGTGAGGAAGTGTGCGGTGGGAGTCGCTGTCTGTCGGAGGCATCAGAGCCGACTGCGTCGGAGGCAACGACCTGACAGGTACATATTGTCAGGGCCCATTGGCTCCTTTGTGGCGCGGCTGACAGATTGTGGAGATGATGTTAAAACTGGATCGGGTCTGTTTGTGATTCAGAACGTCGCGCTCATGCAGCAGAATGCTGAGCAGCGGCCTTAAAACTACCAATGAATTTTAATTTTTACATTTTTATCCCCGGAGCAGTCCACTCTGAGAATAATTACTATTGTCTGCAGCGTCTGGAAGGGTGCAGAAGAGTTTGTTGCGGCCCCTCGTCTGCGACAGCCAACGAATGCACGGCCGCACGCAGAAAGAATTATGCCGGATGAAGGAGTGACTCTGACGCTGCACATTTTCTAATGTGAATCAAAGAGCACCGGGATAATAGAAATCTCCTCTTGAATATAGACGGAAAACGCTGTTTGAAATGAATTTATTCATTGCTGGTGGAGCGGCTCCGGGCCTGCTGTCAGCGTGATGTCACAGACACGCTTACGGAGGGCTGGAAAGCATGAAGCGGCGTTTTGTAATTAGGACGCAAAGATAGAGTAACTTTGTATAAAGATCTTAAGTTTCCCATAAAGAGAGCAGAAACCATTGATATTACATAAGCTAAAAAAACCCCATTTATTAAGAGTGGTTGTTTTTTTTTACTGTCTCATATGATTTATGGTCTTAGATTTATACTAAAATCATATTAAAACCAATAAATAAACCATATGACATCCCGGCTGATAGTAACTTATTGCAGATTTAATGCTATTGATGTATGTTTAGGCCAATAAATTATAAAATGAAAATAAAAATCTCCAGTACTTGCAAAGAGAGCTGACAATTTCATTTTTCATCCGTAAAATATATATCCTGCTCATATTTCTATAAATCTGCATTAATTGATTGGGGGCACTTGGGGCACAAGTTGTAAAACGCGATACAGCCGTATTAGCAGCCCTTTAAGTTAACACGGCAAACCGCGGGCAAACATTTGCCTCGCATCCAGCAAAAGCAGGAAAACATTAGCGTTCATTTAAAAGACCAGGATGTCCGATATTCATTCCTGGTCTCCGCCATAGATGCTTTGTTTGCATTTTGGTTGATTTGATTGCAGGATTGCACAGAAAATACTGGACAGATTTACAGCAAACTCTGACAAAGGAAGCAAAACGGACTAGGAAAGCATCCATTACATTTTGGTACGGCTCCAGATAACAGAAAGGGTGCAAGATATTTGTTTCCCCCAATTTCTTTTATGCCGCAAAACAGGGCATTTAATTAGTCTTAACTTATATCCCTCTGATTTAACTCCACAAATTCAATGTGACTCATTAATATTCTCAAACAGTCCACATTGATTCAACCGAACTATTTCTATGAAGTCAGCAGTCTGCTCTAAGATCAGATCCCGTTATAGAACAAGACAGATTTCTTTGTGTCAATTCATATGAACAACATTTAGGCTAAGAAAGCTCCCCCTCATGAGTAAAACATCAAGTATTAAAGTAAAATAATACAGATACATGATAGATCTCCTTGTGTAGTTCCATATGACCCAATTTGGACATAATTGGACATACGGTTGGGAAGAAACGGTCACAAAACTTGTTTTTTTGCAAACCAATTACATTAAAATACAACACATGTTAATTAGATCTCCTTGAGACGCTGACCTCATCATGGTCTTTAGTGGCGGTTAAGATTCAGGTCCGAGTCCATGAATGAACCGAGATCCCTGCCCTGATTTCAGCTCTCCCTCCTGGAGCTGGCCATCGACCTCTTTGTTTCTTGTCTCCAAGAAATTGTATCTTTGTTTAACTGAAGGCAATTTTAGCCGAGCCTATCCTTAAGGACTCTTTGACCCTTGTCTGGGTGGTAACTGGTGTAATGCATGTCTATCCGCGGCTCTTCGTCGACCCAGTCGCTGCCTCCTAATCAGTGTGAAAGTAATGGCCACCTCAGAGTAGTCCTGCAGGAGCGGCTCTAACGTAATGAATTCCCTCACATGAAATCAATCGTGAAAAACACGGCATGAATGCATCCAGAGACGAAGAGAGCAAAGTTCCCTTTACATGATTCACGCCTCTTTGGACCTAAACAAATGGTTGTGGTATTGATTTGGTTTGATATTAAACTCCACATGCAGCAATGTCACGTTCTCGCTCCTTCAGTTCGCCAAAATAATTTTTGCCAGCCGGGCGTCTCCATGCTACTTTCTGTCTCAATGCTTTGGGGCAGTGAGCTGATGACGAGGGAGGATTACATTTGTCCAGTCACACCATAGGCAGTCTGGCAACAGCGTGTCATCGGCCTTGTGGTGCCGCCCGGGCAAAGCGGGGGCAGCGCTGGCAGTTGGCGCATCCAGCCACAGCTTGTTCTGAACCGCTATCTGCTCCTGCAGATTCTCCTCTTAACCCAGAGGCCCTCAATTTCACACAAATTGGAAGGAGACACGCCAAGCTGGGGCAGAATGACCCCAATGATAATGAAGGGCCAGCCTAAAATACATTACAGTTAAATCCATACTGAGAATAAAATTCTCTAAGGATGTTAATCCAACACTCAGTTCAGTCACGGCCACCTGTTCGGAATTAGAATTGGGATTATTTTTTTTATCATAAAAGATACATTTTAGTGGCCAAGCTAATTCCATAACTTTATGATTGATGCTGGTCCATCATCAATTTTGGCCTTGAGTGGAATATTTCATTTTGTTCACAGTAATCATCGCTTAAATTGTCGTGCAGACGCAGTAAAAAAAAAACCCCATCATGGCGTAAACACATGAAAATTGCATTACGTTGAACATTGGGTCACATTTGATGCAACATGAGCCGAGACACAGCAACAAGCTCTTAGCTGCAGTGTTTAGGCAGAAGGAGAGTAGGCTAAACCTGTTCGCCAAATCCTCTTGCGATGTTTATTGCAAGTGAGTGACGACATAATCTGTTATGGAAATCAAAAAGTTTAAAATATGAGTGAGAGTGTTTGAGCTACGATACGAATCCTCCACGCTCGCCCACTTCTATGTGGAGAAGTCTGGTGCTGCAGAAATGTTTCTGTATCAGAGCTAAAGAGGCCCAGTAGCAGCAGCCCAGGGTACAAGAGTCAGTAAATGCAGTGATAGAGGCCGGGCTAGCCGCCGGGCTAGCTGTCGGGCTAGCTGCTTCTCCTTTATTTATTATCTTATTTTTCACTGCTATTTTAACTAGGTCTATGCTCTCATCCCTGACAGCTAAGATAATATCCCATACTGACTTCTCACACTTTGAGCTGGTTCTGGTTCTGAATAAAACCAGACGGATATCCTTGTGCATTTCATATGAGAGAAATTATGACACAATTGGACTTACGGTTGGGAATTAATGTGCTTTTTGCAAAGTATTTGTGTGACTGGAATATGAACTACTACAGTATAATATCAGAAATACAAGCTATATCTCAACGAGTTGGTTTATAATCATCGTAATCATAATCATCTTTCCATTATTTATCACGTTACACGGTACATACATACAGTACAACGTTTCCCTGTATTTAACCCATCCCTGAGGGAGCATAGGGCGGTCCCCTGTGAAGCGCCAAGTGATCTTAGGTTTCAGGGTCTTGCTAAAGGACCCAGGGCTTGTTGCGGTTGAGGGACGAGTATTCTACCCACTGAGATAAAGGTGCAGGGGCTAAAGCCGCCCATATATATGAGGATGTTTTGTCCAAAAAAAAAACTATGAGAACCCCTGCTAGTGAGAAAATATGATCCTGTACGGTAAAATAGTAAAAAAAAAATCTGATAAATGCAACAATTGGTCTCCTTGAGTTGGTTCATATGCACCAAAATCGGATTTAATCAGACCAACGTTTGAGAAAATTATTACCGTAAACTGTGATTTCGGCAATAAAGCTCCCCCTAGTGACGGAAATATGCAACTGACCTTTCCCATAACTAGAGGTGCCCCGATTACAAACTTTCTTGGCCCATTCCAATTACTGATTTTCAAAAATTCAAACCTACCGCTACCGATTTCTGCATACACACATACATACAGCAGTCCTATAACGATTCCTTAATGTCCCTAACTCTTCAGAAATTTAATTATAAAGTACATCTTTTACTATATTACCGTCCTTTACCATAGCCTAAATGGCTAAAATGTTTATTGTGGCATGGCAGCGACCCCAGCTACTCCAGAATATCCCCCCTCTTTCGGTTGAATGATCATGCTCAGAAAGTATCAACATTTTCACTCCTAAAAAATCAAACATGTTGGGAAAATCAGCGGGGCATTCCCAAAAGCAAATCAGGTGTTGAACGACCTGATCCATAAAGTCTTCACGCCGCCAGACTGGGCACAAGTTCCTGACCAGACTTCTGAAAAAGAGTGAATTGAATTCTAATAAAGTCTTAGTCCAGCTTTAAAAAAAAAAACAAAAACCCTGAAAAAAACCAAAAACGTCCTTAGGTAACATGCTAGCACTAGCATGGTGGCGCTAGTCTGAGCATATAATAATATCTTAAAGCACAGTTACTCATCTTCTAGGCTTCAGAATTGATATTTAGACATTACATAATGTCAAAGAATAAACAATGATCCAAAGCCAAATAAGGAAAGCACGGGGAACTGAGTTTTTAAACGGTCAGTGTTAGTTTACTTCCTCTCGTACCCCGCCGGCATGTAATCGGCTAAAGGTTCAGACTAGTAGGCGGAGGGCAAACAGTTGACTGTGTTGTAGGTGACGAGTTAAACCTTAAACTCAAATTTATTGGCAGGCAAAGGAAGTCTGTTGGTTTTCTTTAAAGGCCCGGCAGCCGTTTTTCAAAAAATAAGTAGCATAGATAGCAAAAAGCCGTGTGGCTTATCGGATAACATTCATTTGTTTGCATAAAGGTCGTACAGAAGCAGAAACCCCTGGATTCATACTGGTCTGGCTCTGAAATCGATCCATGAGTGAAAACACAGAGGCATGATGGGAGTCTTGATATAAGGACGCATAAACTTACAACATAAAAGATGTTGGAAGGTGTTTGTGTTGGTTTTTCCCCCTGTTGGGCTGCATTTGGTCTCTTCTGCTGCTGTTTCTTACTATTTAAATGAATTCTTTGAAAATCGTTCAGTACTTTTTGTATGAAAGTAATAAGATGTTTTGGAATTAACCTGTAAATTAGGGTACTATAATCTGCATCCCATCCTTAAATGCACGTACCATGAGAAGGATGGTCCGTGGTCTTTCGGTACTTGATTGAGCAACCAGGAGGAGCAGTGAGAAGTACATCATGATAACTGAATCTATAAAAGTCCAGCGGTCCACTTATCTACTCTTTTCAGAGGAGGAAACCGCGGTGGTTCATCAAAGTATATATTTTGGATTTGACCCGACGTAGCTATTTTTGTCCGAATGAGAAATCTGTCTGGGAATTTGTTGTTCCTTTGATCTATTTTTTAAAGCATGAAAATGTCTGATCGAGATTCCTGAGATGAACAAACAGGCTTACAGACATACAAATTAGAATAAGTACAAAAAACATTACATCTTATAAGGATTCATCCGTTTTCAACCTAAGTACGTAAGAATAATTTTGTCATCTGTCCATCACATACTTTCCTAGATGAACTGAATTATCACATCATATTATGCTATTGTTCTCCTTATTTAATCCTCTTCATTGCTTATTTTAACATTTTTAGCCACATTCGAACTTTGCCACGTGAGTTTGCTGACATTCACTTCTAGCTGTCGTCATGTCAAGTCAAAGTTTATTCATAGAGCACATTCAAACAACCAAAATGGGTTGACCAGACTGCTGAGCAGATACGGCCGACAAAAATAATAGCTTCAGTTACAAGAATAAAAGACAGATCAAATAATCAGTTAAAGTCAAGTCACATTAAAATGAGCAGATTGAAGGGAAATGTAAAAGCTCATCCAGAATTAAAAGCCTGGGAAAACACGGAACATGTGACTCACAATGTTAAATGGCGAAGCTCATTTTTCGTTTCACCTCTGACTCAACAGCAGAGGCAGTAACAGAGCCGAATGTACATTTGCTAGGCCTTAGCTGTCGTACCTGACTGCAAAGGTATGTCCCTGAAAAGTCCCCCTGATTGAACTCCTCAAACTAAATTTTAAGTCAAGTCTACAGTATGTTTTGTAAAAAAACAGCTCCCCCTTGTGTGTAAAATAGGAAACATTAGAGTAAAACATGATGTATACAAAGGTAGATCTCCTCCAGTCGATTCATATGCACCAAATTTGGACTAAATCGGACCAATGCTTACTTTGTGCCAGAGTCTCTTACAAACTTAGTATTGGTCTTCGAGGAAGAATCCTCGTTGGCTATCAAAAGGAATCCCACGGTCCCGATCTTTCTGTCTTTTAGGGGAGAAGACATCAGTATATGCACCATTTCTCTGCTGCGTTCATGAACAGTGAGGTTCGTACGGTGCCGTAGTGGCTCTCATTGTGATTGTGATTGTGGAATCTGACAAGCAGACACGGAGACGTGAATGTGAGGTTGTTCCTTTCTTTCATTAGCCCTATCGCTAAATCCTTGTTTCGTCCTCTGGTCCGTTGTTTGATTTCAGTGTACAAAGAGTGTTTTTCAGGAGCTTCCTCTGAATGAAGAATGAAGAATGAAGAAAGATTCACTCCGGGTTCCTGCCATCCGGCACATGCAAACATCAACTCAGCCGTGACGAATACTCCAAAACAAATAAAAAGTTCCGATCCTCTCGAACACAGTCATACGGCACATAAAACCTGAAAGCACAACGTGCTGTGTAGGAGAGTTCTATCAATTATTTGATAAGGGAAATGGGGTTGCACACCAGTTCACAGATGGGACCGACGACGGAACATTTTTGATTTATCTCTATTAATCTCTCCTCATGTTTTAAGAGTAGAGACAACTGGGAAGCTGTGATACAGAGAGAGAAGCAGGAGGTCAGCAGTGACATGGTTCTGCCATGTTTTTGCTCAGAGATTCCTCTCCGCCGATTCAGATGAATGAAAGGCACATAAATCACAGGAAAGACAATTTCTGTTTGAGTCCCGCTAATTTGAGCCCGAAAAAAAAGTAGGGTTTGATTATTTGCAGTCAAAGTAGCGACATGAACCAGGGTTTGATTTACTAATACTGGATATTTGTGTGACCGTTCTTAGAAAGCCAATCCAGACAAATTCTCATGATACACTGGACCACAGCCTCAACTCCTCCTCCTCTTCCTCAGAGGAGTGTAATTTTCACCCCCGTTTGTTATTAACTCTGTGAATTCTGGGATACCAAGGAATCGTCATTGCGATGACTCAAAAACTGTTTCATGAATCATTTCAAAGTTCTATACCTTCATAGAACTCATTGCAAGAAAGAACTGGATTGATTTGGGGAAAGGTTGGTTGTTTTTCACGACACTAGGGGGAGCTGCATCTCCAAAAGTTTTTCAGGCCAAAATTTCTCAACTGTTGAAATTTCAGTCCGAAATTCGGTGCATCAGAATTCGCTTGAAAGGTTTATTGTGTACGTCATATTTCACTCTACTAGTTCATATTTTATATATTTCATTTTGGGGTTGTTTTTTTTATCTTTTACAAAAAATACCGTTTTTCAGATTCAACAGTATTTAGCAGTATTACCGAACTGTATGAAAGAAAGAATGTCACAGTTAGATTCCAAATACAGTCACATAAACCAAAGAGTGGGGTATAGATATAAAAAAACAAACAACAGACAGAAAATAATAATAATAATCTAAAGTTTTAATTAAGAATAGGGGGATTAGGGTTTCTGATAAATAAACTATATAATCTGCAGGCGTCGGCACAAATCCTTAAAATATCAGGGGTGTTCATTTCTTCAATACTCAACTCAAGAAAGGTTTCCATAGAACATAAAATGTCTGAGCACACCCTCGTATGGAATAACAGACCTTCTCCAACATCAAATGATCCATAAGGTTCTTATTCCAAATCTTAGATATTGAAGGAAATTTCTCCTTCCATTCAAAGTATAAACCGTCTGGCTAGAACAGAACTAAATACTATCTTCTTTTTTTTTTAGAGTTCTATCTTGTGAAGTGACTCCAAATACTGCAACATTTGCAGAAAGTTCTACAGATATTTCCCAAACATCTAAAAAGATTTTAAATATTTCTGTCCAGAAAGCCAAAATGTGTGAAAAGGTGGCTGGTGCTCGCCCGCATCGGTCAGAGGAGCGAGCTTCAAAGAGAGATTTTTTAATGTCATATTGAGTTTAAAATTGTGTTAACGGAGAAATGGATCATTTATTTTAGGTCTGTCTTTCTACGAAGATTTTTTAAAGTTGAAGAATAGGTCACAATTTAAAAAATTTGATTGCAATTCAATGTATATATATATATTATTTGTCATTATCATCCGTCGGACTGAGGCATGTTTTTTCCCCGATAGGTCTCCGGAATCCAACGATAACCGAGTGACCTCTCGGCTCCTGTGATTTCATGCTCAGTTAGTTCATGAGTACGGCAGCTTGAACCCTTTATATTCTTCGTTCTGGAGAGAATAAAACACACATGACAGAACCGCTAACAGCCCCAAAGAGCTGTTACGTGTCATGAGGAAATGTCCTTGCTCCTCAAATATTAGCATCTCTTCTAGTAATCCCTTTTAATACGACATCTTCCTCTTGTCCTCTGCAGGATGTAGATTCACTGCATCATCGCCTCATTTACGAAGGGGAGCATCAAAGTTATACAAGTACTAATAATTCACACGTGAGAGCCTATCTTTGAAAGGCTGAGCGACTGCAGCTTGTGGAATACCTGAAGGTGTCCCAGAAGAGCAATGATGGTTTTTTCACTCATAATAATATTGCTGCTCTTCGGTTTTGGGGATTCTGCTGGCCTATTTACTAAAAGCTGAACAAACTTGCACCTCATACAGCTTCATGGCTCATGCAGCATTTTTGAATAAATTTACTCCATGATGAATACATTCATCATGAAAGGTTGAGCGTTTGCCATAATATAAACCGTAGAACCTTGAGGTTGATCTGGGTGAATGTGAGGAAGCACAGTTTTTTTTCAGTTACTTTAATATTGCTAGAGGACGATTTTTTTTTTTGTTCATCCATACTTTATTTTATGTGCAGCATATGCAAAAGGAAATAAACTTTCCTAGACGTAGCTCCTGGCGGTATGGAGGTTACTGGGAGAGACGACAGTGGAGTTTTTATCTAGATGGTTCTGCACTATCTTGGAGAGTCAGAGGATGACTGAGGAATGGAGGGAAAGTGTACTTAAGTAGATTTTCAGGAACAAGGGTTGATGTTCAGAGCTGCAGCAGCTACAGAGATGAAAAGCTAATGATTCACACAATGAAGATCTGGGAAAGAGTAGTGGAAGCTAGGTTAAGAAAAGAGGTGACAATGTGTGAGCAGCAGTCCGGTGTCACTCCAGGAAAGAGCACTAATGATGGGATGTTTCCTCTGGAGAAGTGCAGAGGAGGTCAGGAGGAGTTACGTTTTGTCTTTGTGGATTTTGAGAAAGTGTACGACAGAGTGCCGAGAGATGAATTGTGGGACTGCATGAGGATGTATGTAGTGGCGGAGAAGTATGTTAGAGTGGTAAAGGATATGTATGAGAGCAGCATGACAGCAGTGAGGTGTGCAGCAGGAGTCAGGGAAGGGTTTAAAGTCAAGGTGGGACTGCATCAAGTATCTGCCCTGAGCCCCTTCTCGGTTGCTATAGTGATGGACAAGCTGACTGATGTGGTCGGGCTGGACTATGATGTCTGTGGATGACGCTGTGATCAGTAGTGAGTGCAGAGAGCTGATGGAGGAGAAAAACCTGGAGAGGCGGAGGTTTGGGCTGGAGAGAAGAGGAACGAAGGTCAATCGTAGCAGAACAGAATACATGTGTGTGAATGAAGGAGGAGGCAGGTGGAACGGTGAGGATGAAGGAGTAGAGGTGAAGAGCTGAGTGCAGGCAGGGTGGATTGGATTGAGAAGAGTGTTAGGATTTATCTGTGACAGAATGGTAGAAGCAGGAGTGAAAGGAAAATCTTCCAAGATGGTAGTGAGAGCAGCTCTGCTGGATGGTTTAGAGACAGCAGCTCTTACCGACAGGAGGCAGAGCTGAAGATGTTCAGATGTTCTCTGGGAGTGACGAGGATGGACAGGATTAGAAAGGAGCACATCAGAGGGACATGTTCGTAGGGGGTGGTTATTTTGTCTCCCATATATACAGAACCCATATTCCCAGCTGTGTAAACCACATTGCTCAGTTTGTGTCTGGATGTTTTGCCTTCGGGGGAACACATTTTTGCTTGTGGGTGATTCTGGGTTTGAAGTAAACCAGGATGTGTGTGGTTGGAGATCCTTTGTAGTATCTTAGAAACTTATGAGTTGTTCTACTGAGGTTACTTTAATGACTTGATGAAAACCCCTTTTGGGTAACCATTGGTTTTAAGAACATTCTTGAGCATGGAAGCTTTTCCGTCTTCCAACACATCAAGTTAGAGGAAAAAAAGTTCACTTGCCGCCTAAAATATGTGATTTGGGCCTTTACAACGAGATAATTAATGTTATTTTGAATCCACTGGTCAGTGGTTATAAGAGTGATGGCGTATACCCGAAACAAGAGGAGGATGGGGTATACATTAATGAATGTCATGTACTTTGCTTGGGTTGGGCGGGATATGTCACCTTCAGATATCATCAATTCAAAAAAAAATAGCTCCCAGCTGCAGGCCGAAGCTCGGACTAACATGTACGTTAGATGTAACAGCTGACAGGGTTCATCATATTTTCCAAGACAAACTTAAATTCTCTTTGCCCTTTCACATTAAGAGCATAAGGATACAGACTGCCCCCTCCCTTCTGTGCTTTTCGCAGGCGTTGAGTCTTAATAAGGCAGGAACAGCCATTGTGCTTTAGCGCGGTCTGTCGAGGATTAGCTTCAACAGTGAATGATTTTTCCTTCTGTCTGCATCCAAGAAATGTTTGTAGAACAAAAACTATAATTAGTTTCTGTTTCAACACGTTGCAAATCCCGTACATCCGGCTCAGGAGGAATGGGTCTTTTAGGATTCCTACCATCTAGTTTCTTGGAGTGTAAAGTGAGTTTCTGTCAGTCATTTAAAGAAAGTTGAGCTTGGCAGCTGGTCAGAAAGGCTGTTAAAACAAAATGCGCCCTGGTGTATTGCGAGCTACAAATCTTTCTATAAGAGGAGAAGATTTATTGGTAAAGCACATTACTTTTCCTGCAAAGAGAGAATTCTCTTTGCTTATTACTTTACCCCAAACTTACGAAAGGAGGCAGTAAAAAACATTCCACCTGTATGAAGAAGTAGAAGCTCATTTCACAAGGGAATGTGGGAGAATGGGGGGAAAGAACACTTCTAGAGAACGTTATATTTTCATATATTAAAAGCATAAAATTTGCTAATTATGAGAATTACCTTTAGCAATTTCCTAGCTACAATAGCTGCTTTTATAGTTTTAGTAATTAGCCAAACATTAAGCTTTGACAGATGAAAACTAAAAGATTAATGAAAACTTGAGCTATGATAAGTGGCAATGGCTAATTTAAGTTGGCATCAACCCATGTCAAGCTATCATAGCTAATGTTATAAAGTTAGTTATTATGGCTGACTTTGATGACACTTTCAGCTATGGTATGAAGCGTTAGCTAACCTGGACATTACAGAAAACACATTTAGCTGTAAGAGCTGACCGTAGCTACATTTAGCTTTGATATGTTTCATAAGACAACATAAGCAATGATAGATGACATTGTCCAATCTTATTATAGTGACTTTAGCTAACTGATGCTAACATTAGCTAATATCAGCTTTCATAGCTAACTTAAGCGGACATCAGCCCATGTAAGCGATCATCGCTCATGAAATACAATTAACTATTTTCATTAAAGTCATCAAACTTTTTCTATGATAGATGACAGTTTACTTATTATTAGCTAAATTTGGTTGTGATAGGTAACTTTCGCTAACTTTAGCTTTGATAGGTGACATTTTCTTAATTTAGCTTTCATAGTTTACATTTGCTGACTTTAGTAACTATAGGCGACATTAGATAACTTGGCTTGAGCCCATGTTAGCTATCATAATTTAACTAATGTTGTGAAGGTAGCTGTAATGGGCGACAGCTGGATTTAGGTATAATAATTGACATTATCGAACTTAATTGCTTAATTGCTGACATTAACTTCAACCAATATGGCACCTGACATTAGGTAACTATAGCTATGATAAGTTACAGTAGCTAGTTCAGCAATGGTAGATGACGTTAGCTACCAATAGCTGAAATACCTTACGTATATTAGCTAATAGCTTTTATTAGCTAATATAGCTAACATTGGGAGTTAACAGAAAACAGTGTAAAAAATAATTGTTGCAACCAAAAAAAGTAGACATAAAGATTTTCATTAAATATCAAAATATCAGAGCAATATGACTCATTTGTTATTGCGTTAAGATCTGGACCTTTTTCTGGGGGTTTCATTTTTTTTCAGATGAAATTGATAAGTCTAAATCTCCAGGACGAATGAAGTAGGTGTGGAATCAGTTCAGGTTACGACCTTCGGTGAGTTTTTGTTGTTTATAAGTTTGTCACAGTAGCCTATTGCAGATCTTGGAAGACAAATAACTGCAAATAATGGCGGACTAAAGATTTCTCCGTCAAATGATGAATGAGAAGCCCTAACATTGGAAGACATTGTTTGAGTTCAGCTTTTATTTATTTATTCATTTGGCTGGTGTGAAAGCATTTCCGTACAATAAAAAACGATTTTCAAGGTTTTGCTGGAGTGAGTTTTTTCCTCATACCGTCATATCATATTAAATACTTTTTACAATCAGCACAAATGGAAATGTCATTTTTATTGGAATACAGTAAACTGGCAAGTATCGAGCAAATTCAATGACATATTATCATGATGTCACTCTGTGTTTTTAGAAGATGATGCCATTTTAAATCCCAATAAAAAGCAATCGAATTCTCCTTTATTTTTTGTCCATTTGTCGTCTTCATCTCCAGCGCTCTGTATTGGATTGTCGGCCAATGCTGTCCACATTCATTATTATTATTTCAACCATTAAGGATATTTGGAGTGCATACTGACATGTTTGACTTTGAGCTCTCCACTTGAATGCATTAAATAAGTCTGATGCTCGGCGCTGTCCTAGCGGGAGGTAGCTTATATTATCTGACTACCAGCTGTCACAGCTCAGATGATGCAGCTTCACAGCAACAATTTTAATAATTCACTCCTTAAGTGGATACAATATAAATCACATTTCATTCTTTGTCATTCATTGGCATCCTATTTGTATAGATTAAAGCACTCAATTGTCGTGCTTGGTTGGCTTCAAATGCCCCAAATCTGTTTTATCTTCATACTTGGCAACAATTACACAAACACGTTGGGTTTGTGTAATTGTTTAACTGATCGCTGAGCCTGAATGATTTTATAACTCAACAGGAACTCTGCAAGTGTCTAATTTACCTCCATTCTCTTTACTTTCTGCTGCTCTCTTTCTGCAAACAAACGGAAGAATGTCGAAGCATTCAAATGAAGCAGACTAATCCTCGCCTCAGCTTGTTTTCTCCTCCTTCACATCTTTTCATTGCGTCCGTACCGTCTCCAAACTTTGCTGTGCAATTTATGCATTCAGTTCAAAATATTCATTATTCATAGTTGAATAGTAATGTAAGGTATTAGCCAATCAAGGTCGATTATCAGCATAATTATTTGTCTGCACATTCAAAATGAGTCTTTTTGCAGTAGATGAAAACAAAGCAAAGAAAAAAATGAGCCGACTCATAGAGAGTGATCGTCACTACATACAGTTTGGCTGCTTTCATACGGATTCAGCCTTCAGGAAGAATCCACCATCCTGCATGTAAGTGACCTTGAGGAGAAGTTTAACGGTAGATTTGGGGAGTAGCATTGGATAAACTGGCACTTAAGTAAAGAGACACTAAACTACAGAAATCTTCCATTTACAAGCTCACACCTTGCTATAAAAAAGGTTTTTGGACAATTCTTCCCTTTCTGCCGGCTGTAGAAACTGATTTAATCAACTTTCAGTTAATTTCTTGGTCCCTCCGCAAATCCTTTACAGCCTCGCAATTTTGGCTTCAACCCACAAGTAATTTGAAGACTTTTATCAAATTTAAGTTCTTTGAGTTTCTTGATGAATCTTGACCTCCAGGGGTCGTTCACGCAGCAGCGGTCTCTCGGATTTTTGCCTCTCAGTCACAAAACAACGGCGCTGTCATGGCCTGAAATGTATTCGAAAGCGTCACATTACCGTTTTCGTGTAAGCTGTCGCAATTTAAGTCTTCGGAAAACAATACAGCACTGCCTCACTTCGCACATCAACGTCAGGTTTTCAGTGAGGAAGCACCAATACCAGTATCGGGTTTTTCTTCCGACACTGCCCCCATCTGCCGTATGTACATCAGCGTCATCAGAGATACTTATCCAGCTCCGAAATCACAGCCACCATCTACGTTCTGATGATGGGTCGTTGCTTGGGTCGAATTTTCTTTCAGATAGATTTCCTTCGGTGCATTGCCAATATGAATTCTTGGTGGTGAAACTTCAAGAGGGTTGATTTTCATGGAATCCTCTCCCTTTGTTGCCGGGTGATGATTTCCAACCTGACTTCATCAGTCTGTTCCCTATAAGTCCGATAAGATGCTTTTATCTGCTTTTACTTCGTAGCACTTTGAGATTTGATCCAAATGTAAAGTGCATTATAAATTAAATGTATTATTATTATTATTAAAAGTCCTCGCTGGTTTGGTATCCCCTCCTCACGGACCTCGCTCACCATTAAATACCCCTCGGCACTCACAAAGAGGCCGACTGACTCTTCCCCGCACATGCCTCGGTATTTAGTCTGATTTACGATATCGCTTCGCAATAAAGGCCAGTGTGAGGGGAAGAGATTTATTAATGAGCCTAGTTTATGTTTCAAAGAAGTCCGGAGGGGCGGCGGGGAATACTGATTGGCACACAGATGTGTGTTTGTCTCATCCTCCCGACCCACGCCAACAGCTCTCATCCCCATTCCCCTCCAGCCATGTGCACTGGCAGGCACAAAGGAGGTGTTGTTCCCGCCACGCATGACACCCAGTGTTCTAGCCATTCGCTCTGCACTCTCTCCTGCTGTGATGACACTCCTTCTGAGATATCAGGCCTTACCGCAGCACCTGGAGACCCTCCTCACCTTCCCTTAATGACATCCCCGATGACACTCCCAGTCAGTAACGGCGGCGCCTGTTTGGGATTTTCTTCTCCAGCCGCAGCCCCGACCCAAAAGAGGCCAGCGGTACGTCATTGCAGTGTTTACTCTCCATCGGTCGATACTCTTTAATCCCAGAGATGATGCTTTTCTCGTGAACTCAAAATACCCCTTCCTCCTCCCCAGTGAAGCCCCAGGCCCATTACTCTTTATTAGCTCTTAGCGTCTTAAATGTGGTCATCCATTAGAGGCGAGGATCAAACATCCCCAGCAGGTCCCTCACTGCCAGTACACACAAACACACACACACACAAACACTTACACACACATACACACACGCATACAGCTAATTTAAAGTGACTCCTAATCAAGAACAATTATTGTGGATTGAATTCAGCTCATCTGATAGATAAAGAAGAGAGACACAGGTGACTGTGTAGCATGTTAGCTAACTTTGTACTGTGGCTCTGCCTCCCCCCTCCATGACTCTTACTTTTCAGCCAGGCGGAGTCGGCTGACCTCCATCCGCCCGAAAGATTTCTTTTCTGTGGAGGCTGGCATGAAGTAATACCATGCGGTGTCAAGTATTGATTCTATTCCCAGTCCCTCTTTCTTGAATTTCTCGGTGGCTCTAAAAGCATAAATCATCCGCAAATGATCCTTGAAGGAAATATTGTAATTATTATTCCTGACGCGCGGTCACAAACTCAATAGGCCTTATTAATTGGACATGGTGAGAAATATGATGTGGGTAATTCAACGGGACCATAGAACTCGCTCTCATCCTTCATGTTCAAGAAGGTTCTGCTTGGCATTCTTAGAAAAGCTCCGTCTGATTCAGGGTCAGGACTCGGGGTCCAAAGGGGTTACAATTAAAAAAATTTGGAAAAAAACCCAAATTTGTTTGTGTAGCGCTGTTGAAAAGCAGAACAATTCAAAGTGCTTTGAAGGCCATGACATTAAAATAAAAAACTAATATTTATAAATAACAATTGAATATTGTGATTCATAAATATAGTTAAAAAGGGTAACAATATAAAATGGTAACAAGAAAAATAGAAGAAGAATTTCACGTATAAGCAATAAAATGTGAACAAGCAGATAAATAAATAAATAAAATCATAAGTTCAAGAGGAGTCACTGATGTGATCTTAGCTGAAGGCCATCCAGAATTATAATGTTTTAAGCTCCGATTTAAAGGAACTAACGGACCTGAGGTGGTCAGAAGTCAGAAGGCTGTGCAGAACCTTTCCCTCTCAGCTTCACTAAACAAAGAGACGTGTTCTAAGAAAACTGAGGCTGGAAAAGATGTTTGGAGAGATAAATGTGTCAAAGTAACATCCAGTTTCCATCCAACATTAAAAAAAAAAGAAATGCTTTAAAGCCTGATCAGCCATCAGCCAATACATTAAAACCACTTGCCTAATATTTCGATGGTCCAACTCTATGATGCACGGCGTGTTCTGACACCTTTCTGTGAGAACCAGCATAACTCTTTCAGGGAATTTGTGTTAGAGTAGCTTTACTCTAGAATTTGACAAAACGGGCCAACCTTCTCTCTCTAAATCCAATAATCAGCCTTCGTCGCCCTCAGCCCTGTTGACAGTTCACCGGTTGACATTTCTGGGGCTTCAAGGATTTTTTTAAAAACTGAGATTTTTCTCCTCCTGTTTAGAAAAATAATCACGTCCTCACATGCACGCAGATTTAAAGTACCTGCATCCACAAGATGCTCTGACGAGAACTGTTAAGAGTACGCAAAGCCAACAGGGAGAAATATGGCATCAACCTTAAATCTATGCTGACCAATCAGAAGCCAGAAAAAAAATCATAGAAGCAGCCTCCATGTAGAATTCAGACACATCTGTTCCTCGGTATCCTGGAAGAGTAAACTTATTTTGAGATGGAATTATATACAAAGTCCTCCTAGCAAGGCTAAAATATAGCACTATTTCAGTTGCGGCTGCCATAATGGAAGTTTGTGGCGCATTCAGTGACGTCGGGCTAAGGGGATAGAGACGCACACTGCAACGTTCATGCCGACATCCTCGGATATACCCGGTTATCCCGTCCTCATGGTAGCACCTCAAACGGAGACTCTAAATGACTTCACCCCAGAAGGAGTTTCTCATAGTATCCGTTTATGTTGACCTGTTATAGCGTTTGCATGTGGACAAAAGGGCGAATAGCGGAGAAAAAGGCATATTTTTAAAAGTATCCCTGTACGTAAGGACAAGGCCTTAGTCCACTGGGATACTTACTGACCTCTGCAAACCAGGAACACCCAACCAGACCTTCAGTTTATCAGATGTTCTGAACTTCTTCCCTTGTCAAAGTCGCTCAGGTTCTGAGCTTTGCCATTTTCCCTCCTTCCAACACATCTATATCAGGACCAAATGTTCACTTGCTGTTTATAACTCACTGATAAGTGCCATTATAAAATAATCAACGTTATTCTGACTTTACCTGTCTGTGGTTGTAATGTTGTGGCATGTTGGTCTTACAGTAGGGTTACTCTTGTCCTCAGAAACCACAGAATTCAACACGTTTTCACCTCTATTGTGGCTGCATTTACTCGGTCTCTGCAAGTGTGACGGCTGCTCTCTGCTCCGCCGGTCCTACTTCAGCTCTACGCCTCCCGGGGTCGGGGTCCGGCGTTAGAATGAGTGAGCCGGGTGGCCGAAGGGGTGCTGCTTGGCTAGTTAGCACCCATCTGGGATCTGCCTACTCAGCCGGCAGAAAAACGCCTGACTGGTAATCTCAGAAAAACTTTGGAGATAAAATCTACTCCGTGTGTAAGACTGGCGTCGGATATTTGAAGAGACCTGCAAAGCGATGTGGAAACTTTTTAAATACTGACTTTGAAAACCAGACTCTATTTGCATAATCACTGCGGGGACCTGATGAGTTTGCATATGGAGCGATCCAGTACAGCGAGTTCCGTCACCACAAGGCGGTAAATTGTGTATTTTAAAAAGGAAGAAATACTCAACATGAGTGCCAAAGTTTTAAATGTCCCCTCCCTGCTCTAAAAACACAAAAGATAAGTGCTTCCACAGTGTTTAATAAATATGTATCCCCCATTGAAGACCACCCTCTCACTTCTGAAAAGCCCCTCGCTCATTGTTTTAGCAAACGCTAGAAGACGAAACCACATCAGCCCTATTCTAGCCTCCCTTCACTGGTTACCAGTTGGTTGTAGAATAGATTTTTAAGGTCTCGCACGTTTCCATTAAAGTGCTTTATGGCTTAGCGCCCGGCTGTATCACTGAGAACCTCCGAACCCTTTTATCTAGGGCGCAATCTCAGATCTCTGGACAGATCTCTGCTGGCAGGACTAAAGATGATCAGGACCCATCAGCTGTGGAACTCCCTGCCTGGATCAGTGACCTCCTTTAAAACACACCTTGTTGGTGTCTTTTCAATCCATTTTATTTACTCTTGATTCTTTAAAGCGGGAGGATTTACCCACGGTATTAGATGGCCATTAAGTACATCTAATATGTCTTTATGTGAAACGAAATAAGAAGTTATAGCTTCACTGACCCCAGTGATTTTTGTGGACCTGCTCAGCTTTGTCCATATTGTGCTTATATACAGTATTTACACACTTAACCTACGGACACGGATGTTTGTCTCACTCCATCCTTAACGTTGATCATGAATGAACCTTTATTCTGAGGCGTTTACTTTGAAAAGTCACACTGCTGGCCTGGATTGTGTACTGCATCCTTTCCCACCTTTTTGCTGATCATTGTGCATAAGGATTGTTTGAAAATGAAAAAAAAACAAAAACCCAAAATTAGAAATAAAATCACATTATATTTCATGTCATTTTGCTTTGGACCTCTCCCCGGGGTGAATATGTATATATTTATATATTTATATTTATATATATATAAAATTAATTTGGAAATCCACAAGTGTTTAAAATTTTCTTCCTAAATTTGACCAATTTGTGCAAAACTTTTTGTATTTGTGGAACATATTAACTTCTGAAATGTATCTAAACTAGGACATACCTTCTAATGGTACCTATACCATATATAATTACCATATACTGTATATATAATATATCATAAAAATATATGTACCATATATATAGTACTTTCTAATTTTTTTGATCAAGTCCTTTCTATCTTCAAGTGAAAAGAAACACGTGTCCAGTTTTAGTAAATCCGTTGTCATGTAAACAGGACGGTAGTTTAGCTTGTTAGCATGAAAACATTTGCTGGTTAACAGTACCTTCAAAATAAATCTTATTTTTTTCCGCAGGTATAAAAAGAAGAATTATAACCTCATTCCTCTGGAGGCAGACCTGAACGTCTGTATCAAATACCATGACAAACCATCCCATAATAAGACAGTTTCCTCAAAATCACAGGTTTCAGTGTCGCGGTGGGGCTGCAGGAAATGTCAGATGATCAGGAAAAATCAATAGGATGCATCATCTGGGAACACGATGTAATGGCTCCTGTTCCACTTTTTGTTGGGGTATTTCATCCTGGCCCTAAGTGATGGACCAGTTTTACCGTCCATTAAGGATACGCGGCTATAGACGCTCTAAAAATAACAAACTACGTGCTTTCACGCTGCCTTCAGTGTGAAATCTGTAGCGACGATCCTCTGTGTTTATGAGACGCCGCAATCGGCCAGGTCTCGTCAGCGAGACAGTTGTGCCAGCAGCAAAACAGCCTCGGCAGCGTTTCCACGCAGGGAGAGGCGGGGCAACGTCCCGTTCCTTCTTAAGAGTTGGAAATGAAGAAAGAGATTCCAACATTTGAATTTATCTGGATCAGCATAATGCTGACTCTGCTTTTACAATTTAATGTCACAAAATAGTTTTAATTATCCATGATGTGGATCATAAAGTGGATGCTGAAATAGACATTTTTCTCTGTTGAATTATCATTATTTTTCTTTTGCCTTTGCACAGAGATGTGCAAATGCACACACACACACACACACACACACACACACACACACACACACTTCAACCACTGCAGTTTGTACCCTTATAGCCTTCTGTTGACGTGACAATTAAAACAACTGACTGCTCGACTGCTGCTTCTATACTAGGACCCCTGCAGAGATCTGGACTCCAGCTCACTGATGGCTAGTTGTTTAAAGGAACAGTTCAACCAAACATTGTAATGTTGTCATTCTCTATTCACCTGCTATGCTGATGAAAAACCTGATGAGGGTTCCTGGTCCTTATATAATTGTTGGTGATTCAACTGAAGAAGATGGGGATAACAATATATCGAGAAAAAACATTCAATATAATTTTGCTCTCTCTAATCCGAATCTCCACCTAAATCTGTTTGAAAATAATCTAAGCTGAAATTCATACATTTGCCTGACAGCTACAAGTGTTGGCAAGCATCCTGTATTACTCTGATATATTTTCTGGACTGTTATTAATGCCTATTTTGGATATGAAGTTAGTTTTGTTTCCGTTTATTTGGCTTTATTATCATCCCTAAAAAGTCGAGGATATTATGGAATCTTCATCGCCACGTCCATCTCCGCGTCTACTGATCCTCCTTGTTAACACAATAATTGAAAAACTTTTTCGTGTATCTCTTTCATATTGTATAACCGCAGAGACCTTAGTGCAAGGAAGAACTGGATTGATTTTGGGAAAAGTGGGTTGTATCTTTCCAGCACTAGGGGATCATTATTTTCAAAACATTTCGGACGTTATTTCGCAATCTTTGGTCCAATTTGGTCCTATGTTGATGCTTAAGAATCGCCTAAAGGACCTGGTATGTATCATATTTTGCTCAAAAAGTTTCAAACTCTACTCACTAGGGGGCAGCTTCTTTTTTTCTTTTTTTACAAAGATTTGTTTTGTCAGACAAAACTTCACATTTCATTTAAGGCGTTCCGTCAGAGAGATTGCTTGTACATTGCAGGAGATTGGGGGGCTTCTGGTGGGGATATACTCTTGTTGTCGGGTAAGCGTAGTTAATTATTGACTTATTTATTATTGACCGTGTCTTACAGCAAATCATTGTTTATCATGTACTTTTTTTATACAACATAATTGCACTTCAACTATTTTAGCTTTTGCTGGTGCTTGATATTTTCTCAATCGGCATCGGCGTCCTTCGACTCATATTTTCTAGCTACTTATCCATATTTCTACAGATTAACAAATGAGATATGACATACTTATAAGATATCTTTACTCTTCCTAAAATGCTTCGGCCTATTTGGACCCAACCAGGTGAGCCGTCTCCAGTCCCTGTGCTACGCTAAGCTAGCCAGCTGCAGGCTGTACCTTCATATTCATTTTTAAGACACGGGAGTTGTTGTTTTTTTCCTCATGCAACTCTTTGCAAATTTGTCCCTCAGCTCAAATTCTCAAAATAGGCAAGTTCTCTGTGAGTATGTATAATTCAAGGATTCATACAAAACATTCCATGTGTTTGTTGTCTTACGCACAAACAGAAAACCGGTTTCCCCGTACAACGAAACTCTTCCTCCAAGTGCTGTTAAAGATGAACATACGTATAAAGCTAAAAATCTAAAAATAACAGCCAGACATAAAAAAAACAATAAGAATAAAAAGATAATACAAATATGAATAAGATGAAAGAATATTTATATATATATATATATATATATATATATATGTATATGTGTGGGTGTGTGTGTAATATTCATGGACACAGTGTCGGTACACGTATCCGAGTGTTTGTAACGCTGTATCATTCAGCCGCACACGATTGTTATAGTCCTAATAACGATGATACTCGCTGACGGATGAAGTGGAAACTGGCCCTAAGGGACATCACGACCAGATAACATCAGCCTTTGATGTGGGCCACTTGTATTCCTGATTGCACCTGAAATGTTGTGACGGCATCACTCTCATGTCTAGTTGCATCATGTGAAACTGCGAGCGGGATGAAAGTTGGTGGCAGTTCCAGGAGCCGAAGCAGGAGAGGGTCCGCACAAATTCTAAAAGAACGTTGTTATTAAACAGGAGTGCCTGGAGCAAATACTCTCTCAGGGGGGTCCAGATATCTGAGTGCCACTCCTGCTGCACAGAAAAACAACCAACCTCTGAAGTTTGAGAAGTAGGTTTGTACTGTGTTTTTCCAATGTTCCCCCTCCCCAGAACAAAGGAGCCGGTGATTCATCTTCAGCGTATATATATATATAGCGTATGTATGATTTATTAATTGCGGTTCTTAACACATGCTCGCTACGTCTGATTATGCCTGGATCGAGGTTCGCAGACGCTTTATTTGATTTGAGAAAGTATTATTTTCCAGGTTATGAATTCAGTGTCTGTTTTCACGCACTGGTCCGAAACAAGGTTGGAATGTTTATGCCGGGGAAAGAGAGCCGGTTCAGAGGCATGAATACTGAAATACACTGAATGCATAGGCAGAAATTTAAAAAAATGCATAGTCTTAATTAAAAACAAAGTTTCAAAAATGCAATCAAAGCCATTTCAACATGTTAGTAAACTGTGTCCTCATTTGTGCTAGAGTTTCTCATCTCCTCCTCTCCTGTAGAATAGCTACTATTCTTTTTCATACTGAAGATGCGCCTCATTGCACATCTCATAAATAAGTCCTTCGATAATCTGAAAAACCCGGCTTGTCTTTCTTAAACAAGCTCCCTCAACATGTTGTTATTCAGAAGCTCTTCTACCTGCTTTTGTGTTTTTAAATTGAAACACAGCCATTTTATCTTGTTGCTTTGTTTTTTTATTTTCCAGTTTGCTGCTATCAAATATTATCAGGGCAGCCGAGCGGAGATTTCAAAATCCAATCTTTTAATTTTGTAGTGATGGAATACCATTCTGAATATTGGATCTCTTGTTGCAGCTGGGTGAATAATATTTTAGACAAAAATGAGAAGTTTGCTGTTTCTGCATATTGTCTGCTTAGATAATAATGCTGGATCTGGTCAGAAAAACAGTCAAGCTCTTCATTCCCAGTGAGTGTCCAGTCTGTTTTATGACCCAGCCATTATCAGTTCTAATAGTTGTCTCTGTGTTTCTGACATTAAACCAATGCCAGCCTGCCATTTTTAACCCCTCTGGGTTTTTTTTTAAATCTGCAGCCCCGTTATACTCCATGTTAAAGATATAAACTTTACGGATGTAGCCTGTCTGGCCCCTGTATGACGTGATAATTATTTATGTATATGTGTACTTTTTGGAAAGCTTATGGACACGGAGGAAAGCAGCTCAGTACTTCCGTAAATCAATGGTAGCAGTGTTGTTACATGTGATGGACCGATCTGGTTGGAAGAAGGTGTCACAGGCAGATTTTTGAAGGGAAGGGTTTTATTTTACCCCAAAATAAGTAAAATTCGCAAAAGTAAGCACCATCAAATCGTATTTAAAGGAAATCACGGCAGAAGTCTCCAAACATGACATAAAAGAGAAAAAGTTAACTGAAAAGTTACATTTTGACCATTCGGTGCCTTCTTGTGGGTATTTTGAGCTCATTGTAAAGGTTACATGGTGGACAGTGGGCGCGGACCCAAACACAGTCTGGAATGCCGTAGCCCAGATAGCCTAGATGATAAACGAGCACTCAGAGTGGTCTGCTTTCATTAGCATATTTAAAGTTATACAGCACAGTGTGGCATATTGAATAAGGTCCATTGGAAAGTTGCAAAAAGACAAACATTAGCCACTATGTTTACTGAAAGCTTAACTTGCTGATTTATTTGGTTAAAGGATAAGGTTAAAAATAACTGTTATGTTGCAAAGGAGCAGGACAACAATATATTTTAAATCTAAATATTTTTCTTCATTCGGCTGTTCCCTTCAGGGGCCGAAACAGTGGATAATCTGTTTCCAACCAACTGTATGTCCTCTTTCAACACATCTAGAAAGCCTCTCTTTGGTTTTCCCTTTTTTTCTCCGTCCTGGCAGCTTCATCTCCAGCATCCTTCCACCAATAGATCCACTATCCCTCGTCATCAGGTGTTCAATCCATCTCAATCTGGTCTCGCTTACTTTGTCTCCTAAACCTGGGTTGTCCCTCTGATGTGCTCTTCTCTTATCCTGTCCATCCGTCACTCCCAAAGAAAGATTTTAACATCATCTTCTCATCCACCTCCAGCTCTGCCTCTTGTCTTTTTGTCAGGACCGCCGTCTCTAAAACATCCAGCAGGGCTGCTCTCACCACCATCTTATAAACCTTTCCCTTCACTCCTGCTGCTACTCTTCTGTCACAGATAACTCTTCTTCACCTCTTCTCCACACTCCCCGTTGCTCTGAACAGTTGACCCCATGTACTTAAACACCTGCACCTTCTCCACGTCTACTCCTTCATCCTCATCGTTCCACCTGCCTCCCATTCATTCACACACATGTATTCTATCTTGCTGTGACTGACCTTCATTCCTCTTCTCTCTAGTGTATACCTCCACCTCTCCAGGTTTTCCTCCACCTGCTCCTTGCTCTCACTTAAGATCGCAATGGCAATGCCTGACTTCATCTGTCAGTCAAGTCATCACAATAGCAAACCAGAACGGGCTCAGTGCCGATCCTTGGTGCAGTCCCACCTCTAAACAGTGAATAAACGGTAATCTAAAGAAATAACAATAATACTGAATTAATTCCATAGCTCCGAGGAACCTGTTACACGATAATGATGCTGCTAGAATAAAATACAGAGCTGAATAAATGTTTTACAATACCGTACAGGTGTGCAAAATGTTCTGTAAAACTAATAGTATTCAAAAAAGTAATAATTTACAATTGATTTACCCTGGATTTTATTGTCCCACAAACTACTTCAAAATGAAGTATTCTAACTACAGAAATACTAAAGAATGCCTAAACATAAAAATAAAGATCTTTTGTGGGACATTCGCGCTCCTGCGGATCCCTCTGGTGGTCACAAGCCCCTAAGCAGCCCCGTACTGACCTCCATCAATGAGGCTTGTAGGAGGTTATGTGATCAGTGCTGTTTGTTTGTTTGTTTGTTTGTTAGCAGGATCAGTCCAAAAGTTTCAAATTAAGTTTAATGAAATTCTTTGGGAAAGTTGGAAGGTAACGGGATTCGATTTTGGGTTAAATTCAGAAGATGGTATGGATCGATTATTCTTTTTTTTTTTATTAATGAATCTTACTATGGTGATGGTGTGGGTCATGATGACGCCATTGCAGGATTCATAAATTAATTTAGTACCAGGTTTTCGCCGAGCTAAGCATTCTCTGAAAGCCCTCTATATTGCATCAGGCCAGCTCTGCAGGATGGAACAGGTGATCAAAGCAGCTGGAGCTTTAAAATGAATTTACTGCCACTAGCCTGACCGGTCCACAGGGGCTGACGGTCCTGTTTTAGATGGTCATATAAATCCTTAGGTTTGCCCTCAAAGTCCAGACGATTTACTCCTAAAGGGAGTATGAGCATTTATAATGTTGTGTACTGTATGTGTACCGACACCAAGACGAATCTAGTTTCACCACATGTTGAAGTCTGCTTGCAAAAAATTTTGGCTCAAATGTGGGTAAAAGGGATTCGCCGCGGATCCGTTTTAAGACACTCAAAGCTTTAATTCGGCAACAGTTTGTAATAATACGTCTCGCTAAAAAAGACTCCAACTTGATAAAACCATAATTGGTCTGCTGTGCTGTTCTGCTCAGAAGTCTGTCTTCCTGTGACGAGACCAGACCTGGATGTTTTCTCAGAAACTGCCAACTGATGCTCTAAGGAGAGCTGGTTGTGCGCCGGTGTTGAGGGTTTGAGCCAGCGTGAGCCGGTGTCCATCAGTGCGGCGGCGGCGCCGGGGTCAGGACGCGTACCATGAATCACAACCCCTATCTGATTTGTTAACTGTCAGGACACGGATTTACAGGCCTGAGCAGAGAAATCCTCTGGCAGCTAGCATGACAATGGGAGAGGGCTGAAAGAGTGTAATCATGCCGCAGATTGCTCTTGAGGAGAAGGTCAAAGCCCACTCCTATTGTGATTAAAAGCCTTTCTTTATGCGGCCGGTGCTGCTCACAGAGTCTGCGCAGCCAACATTTTTCTTAGCATGAAGGGCAAAACTGCAAATCAACTTAGGATTTAGTTGATTTGATAAGAAGTCATATCAGTTTTTCTGTACAAACAAACATGATTGATAACACCTCCGTGTGATGGACCCTTTTTCAGAGGATGATGAATTCATAATTTCCTAATAGTTGGCTGACAGAGATGAAGAATACGTCCCATCAGTGCTCTCAGACTCAGGCTCTATATCAAAGAGCGTAAGAGTAGAAGCCTTTTCTGGACTCTGAGAGGAGGCATGCGGGGTTACTCCTGTTTGTCGACATGTACGGCGCTGTGAAAAGATATTTGACCCCCTCCTGGTTTGTTTGATATTTTTGTTTATCTTATACTACTTTGTTCTAAAACAACCAAAATTTTCTTCTACTTTCGGCTGTTCCCATTCGGACTCGCCACAGCAGATTATCTGTTTCCATCCATTTTACCTTCGGTACCCTGCTGGCTAACAGTACCAGTGACGGTATATCTTAACCCGAGCTCAAGGGGATCCGGTTTGGAAAGCAGTGTTGTGTTCTGAATAATTATTGACCTTATGTTTTACGCCAGATGCCAGACGCAACCCTCCCCATTTATCCGGGCTTGGGACCGGCTCTAGAAGTACACTGATTTCCGACCGCTTAGTGGATGGGTTAAACAACACAAATAAGCACAAGTTTTAAATGTTGTATGTTTTGAACAAAAAAGGTTATTTAATAACAACTGGGCCTGTGTGGAAAAAAACAATTGGATCGAAAAATCCATCAAGCTGCATTGATAACCGGTTTGTGCTGGACTAGACCCACCCAGTACTGATCACTACCAGTCATGTTCACTTAGGTACACCATGTTCACACAGGAACATGGCTAGTAGCTCTAGCCCATAGCACACTATGAAAAAATCAAAAGAAATTCCGGTAGATATGATGAAGTAGACCCACAGTTAGACACATTCTCTACAAATGGAGAACCTTTCTAGAAGTGGCCGCCTTCCCAAATTCTTCAAAGAAATTGAGAAACGCTCAATCAGGAAGTCACAAAAGATCCACAAAAGATCCAAGGGACTGTAGGCCTCTTCAAAAACACCGGGCAAAATGGCATCATGGGAGAGTGAGGAGGTAGAAGCCACTGTCAACCACAACACACCTTCATGACCTTCTTCTTCTTTGGGGTTTTATGGCAGTCATAACATCCTTTGAGTTTTCTTACTGCCTCTTTCTGTCTTTAGCCTTTTCTGTTACAGATCTGTTTTACTGTGAAACTCCAGAAATGTTTTATAAATAAGAAACATTATTAGTCGTTAATGATGTTCATTTTTGTGTGAATTTTTCTTTCAGCTCACCTGCTTTGAACATGGAAGGTTTGTGATGGTTGAATGAATGCGTGCTTTAGTTTCTGCTGGAAGAGTGTCTCATAAAGAGCTCTTTGGCAGGAAAAGGTTCCAGAAACTCATTTTCCACTGAGCTTTTTCTGAATTTGTCTTATGTTCTGTCTTTTAGTGGCCGACTGCCGAGTCTCGGAGGGCTTGCAGAGATACTCTTCCATCTCCACATACCTACCGGTCAACTACCAGGTGCTCAACGCTGAGCTGGCCTTCTTCCTGAAGGAAGCCAACCAGGACTTCATGAGGAACTCCAGCCTGATGTCACGGACCGAACCCTTCTTCATCTACCAGGCCAGAAGTTTGCCCTCGTTGAACGCAAGCTATGGGCCTCTCTCCTTGGAGCAGCCCGTCCCTTTAGAGCTCCTGCAGAGTCCTGGGACATTTCCTGCCTCCCCTGTTTTTACCTTCAACTGGAAGGTGCAGACAGTCATTATGAACACCAGGATCCACTTGGCAAAGCCTCGAGTCCAGGTGCTTTTTTATGTCTCCGGAAGGGACTGGGACGACTACAGCGCCATTGACAAGCTGCCCTGCGTGCACATGTTTGCTTTCCATGAGACGCAGGAGGTCCGTGGCACTTGCCAGCTGAAGGGGGAGCTGGGGTTGTGTGTAGCTGAGCTGGAGCCCTTGGCCGGCTGGTTCAGCACGCCCAGCGTCGTGCCGGGGCGCCAGAGGAACCTCGAAGTGTCCGAGGGCACGCCGGTGGAGCTCTACTACATGCTGCAATCCACAGAAGCTGGGGAGTGCCACTCGGAGGAGTCCAGGAAGGACGGCTTCATCCGCTCAAGCCAGGAAGGGCTGTTTGGTTCCTACACCTCCACCCCACTGAAGAGAATCGGCGGCGTGAGGCTGTACCCAAACCCCGCCCCTCCTCCCCTGGCTGAACGCAGGCTGGATAATAACTTCATGGTTATGGTTCCATCCATACCCATGAGACAGAGGGAAACCGTCTCTGCTTTCATCACAGTGTCGGCCTACTCTCCCGTGGAGATGTTTACTCTCAGGTAGGCAGGCTTTTCTTTTGTTCCTCTGTGAAATTTCTGGCTGCAGACATCTTCTGTCTGCCACAGACTGCGAAGTCCACTGAACCCCTGCTTTTTCTTTTGTCCTTTCATTCCTCTGCAAATATTTAATTCGTGTCCGGAATATTTCTTTTGTCCTTCTATTGACCCATACCGAACTCACTAACTGGTTAGTAGGCTTGGTCTCAGCTGGTTAAGCCTCTATTCTGTATCCTCCGCATCTCATATTGGGTTCTATTCCAACCAAATGTTCAATTTAGTTGATCAAGTCATTTTCTGAGGAGAATGCAACAAGCATGTTAACAAGAAGTGAGTGAGGTTTCTTGAAAAGCTTCCTAAATGTGACAGACTATATTGGAATTCCATTAAGATGGAGGAAATTTTCCATCTCCACTTAATCCCTGTAGCGCAATCCGTGAGGGCGAGCAGTATCGTAGCTGGGATGCGACATACAATACCTCTGTTCTCAAACCTGTTCCAAAGATCAACCAGGGCTAGAGCAGTAGGTCCAGCCGCCATCCACGAGAGCCCGCAGGATGAGGAAGACTCCGGGGAAGAAGTCAAGTTAGTACCGAGCATTAGTGAGACGTGGATGTCCCGAGAAGGAGAGGTTGAGGAGGAAAGAGAAGTCCCTCACAGCAGGCTGAACCTATAGCAGAGTTAAAGACTTTACTAAGCCAGACTTAATTAACAGTTTTATCAGAAATGAGAGTATTACGTCGACTCTTAAATGTAGAGAGGGCGTCTGCCCCCTGGGCTGGAAGGGAGGAGCCCGATAACTGAAGGCTCCGCCTCTCATTCTTCTCTTGGGGCCTGTACAAGTATGCCTGCATCTTGGGAGCATGGTGTTCTAGTCAGGTAATAGGATACTATGAGCTCTGTAGGATACGTTGGCACCTGACCATGAAGGGCTTTGTATCTGAGGAGAAGGACTTTCTTTTCTATATTTCAAAGGGAGCCAGAGCAGAGAAGAGGACATGAGAGAAATATCATCTCTTGTGCTAGCGCTGATCAACACACAAAGACTTATTGTGGCGGACTGATAATAAGGAATAGTAATAACCCCATCTAAAAGTAACAAATGCACCAACTAATTTATATTCTGAATCTTTTTGAGATCGTATGTGCCTGATTTATTTTGCACAATATTACACTAATGAAAGAAGGCAGTGGTTGAATTACAGGTAAAAATACTGCGTCTCATTCGGTATTTTTGAAGTATATCTTTTGGTTTATTGAATGCTCTTTGAGGCAATTTCATAATAGCTACACTGTTTATATATATATATATATATATAAAAAATCATTTCTTGCAATAGGGCTGCATTTTCTCTAAGAAATAGTTTGATTCAGTGAAGCTGCCCATAATAACACTGAACAGATGAGAGAGAGAAATGATTCACTAGGGGTATCTCTTCCTTATAAATTGATTCGATACGGATAATAATAATAATAATAATACATTTAATTTATAATAATTTGGATCAAATCTCAAAGTGCTCTATACATGGCCTCTCTGTATTAAAAGGTATCTTTTAATACAGAGTGATTCCATCTCATTCGATGGAATCTGATACAGTTCTTAACATCTGTTCATTGCAGACATTCAATTTCCATTTGACATATCAAATGATGTCATTTCCATAAAAGTGTCACAAGTTACTTTCAAATAAATCTGAACAAAAATGTTGTAATATAAACGGAGCTCTGTCACACTCTCATCCCAATGTTAGTCACTTTGGCAGTGAGAGGAAATAATATGATTAAAATAAGTCTTTATCCCCAGTAGACTGAAATTCATGAACTTCTAACACTGAAAATAAAACTAATATACTTTCAAAAGTGGCACAAAGTAGATCCAATGAAACCAGAAAGGAAACGATAAAAAGTTGCATTGGACACTGGACAGAGACCCGATGTCAGCGCTTCAGGGAGGTCAGCGCTTCAGGGAGGTCACGTGACTCAGAAGACGAAACAGTAGCTTAACCTTTGACGATAAACAGGAAACAATAAAGAAACAACTTATTTATCTAGTAACAAACCATGATGCTCGGCTTGGCTATAAAGAAAACAGGCTGTTTGATGAGCTCAGACCTCGCTGAGGCGTGGCTGCAGATGTTCTCTGCATCCCTGCCAGAATCACATTCTCCTCCTGGGGAACCTGGACAATCAAGGCTGGACGATTAAACAAATAACACAACACTGATGGCTGTTGTTGAGAATGGATGCTGCAGAGCAGACAAAGGAGCTCTGATCAACCGATGCGGGTCATCAACCGGATCATGATGCATTTTGACCGATCACGATTAGATTCACTCAGACTTTTGATGTTTAAAAAGTTTACAGACTTAGAGCGATTAATCTTTACAACCCTATTATTTAACTAATGAACATGTAATTCCATTTAATATCCCCTAAGTATCCATTCAGGACTAGGGAAGGTTAATGCAGTAACGTTTTGTATATTTAACGCGGCATGTAGGGTGTGTGTGTGTGTATATATATATATGTATATTTGTATGTATGTATATATGTGTATATATACACACATATATATCTATACATATATAGATATATTTGTATAGATATATATGTCTATTATGTGTTATGGTTAGCTTGGCAGAAACAACAGTAAAAGTATTGCCACTCATGCTTACCTAGTGTAATTAAAAATACAAAAAACTTAGTATAAACAAATAAATGTAATATTTTAACTCACAGTAACTCCTTTGTAAAATTCAACGTTTTAAATCATCTGGATAGTAGCTGCTACGCTGTGTGACAGCGAGAACAAGCACATGAGGATATCCAACCGCTGTCAGCAGAGATGCTGTTTCTAATCTGGTCCTCAGATATGATTAAAGAGATGGTTTCCACTGATTGACACTCCTAAATAACTGGTGACAGGTCAGACTGGAATCTACTTCATCACATCACACAAGGGATTGTTAAAAACATGAAAACACTTTTCAATGAGGTGAGACTGAGTATGAAGTAAAGATGAATGATTCATTCCAAAAGATGATACGTGATAATCTCTCCGTCTGAAAAGTATCTAGCTCTCAGACTCTTCAGACAGATTGTGGTTGAGGGGTCTCCGCCCTGAGCAGCAGCAGGTATATGCCCCCTTTAAGTCATGATGCTGGTTTTGCTGGTGGTGGCGACGGATGACTCTGCTGAGCCTGATGTATTAATGAAGTTGATGGATCTGCAGCGTTATAAGGAGGTAGTGGCATGTTTACCAGCTACGTGAAGGAATTGGAGGAATGGAGAGAATCCCATTTGAGAAGACTGCAGCTAGATGCTGGTGGGCTAACCATGGAGGTGTAACACCATGATATTGGATAGATGTGGTCGGCTGATGAACGCAGCTGTTATCAAGAGACCCCCGGACCGGGAAGCAGGCATACGCAAGGAAGCGTGCATGGAAGGTGTGAATGGGTGAGCGCTACGAGAAAGGAATGCGTTCCGAGTGTGCAAGGGGAGAGTCTTCCTGGCTGATACTTCTTCTTTGATCTTCATACTGGGACTTCTACAGGTAATTATTTCCTACCTGGTGCAGCATTTCCGCTGCAGTCATTGATCAGATATCCAAATTTCAGACCGTCAGCGTTTAAAGCCGAACATGATTAATTATAAACCTCTTAACTATGAGGAAAATACAATTTAGAACGTCTAAAGTTAATGCTCCAGATCGAGTGATCGATATCAACCATGTTTGATATTTTCTGATCCAGATACCTCTAAGGGAATACCTGCAATAGCCAATGAGAGCGACCAGACCGGGAAGCGTCACAACCGGATGTCACATACTTTTACAGCTAACGGATTCCCAAACATATCTTTACCCCGAAACAGGTAGATTATTGAAAAAGACCAGCTTCTCGAAGTAACGGCAACAACACGAGTGCCTTCATAACGTGTCATGTAATATATATAACACTAAGAGAGACAAGGACGTCAATCGTCCTCCATCTTTGTTTTTCTTCTGAAGTCACGTGTGGTCAGGGGAGTTTCTGTGAGGTCTTGTCACCTGTTCGTCACACTGATCCATCCCGCTTCCCAGGTTTTATCGCCCAACCCTACTAAGACTCAACCTGATCGTAGTCATGCTGGTTTACAACGTTTATGAAACTTGAGAAGAAACGCTGTCATGCAGAGTTTTGACTCTGCTACAAAGATGGCGTGCGTCAGGATCAACATTAGAACTCCGCTAGCTGTGAACAAGCCAAATAAGGTCCCCCAGGTTTACCGTGTTTCACTAATGCAGGCAATAGTGGTCCTGAAGTGATAAGGATTTAAAAACGTTTGCTAAATTGAGAAGTATTTCTTTAATCCGTCAAGAAAGGAACAGACCCGGCTGGCCGCGGAGGCGACGCCTGTGGTGTTTTAATTTGGCAGAGTGGAGGACGGCAGGCGCAGGTTGGTCGCCTGAGAGCAGCAGATACGGAAAAAAGCGTCTTTGTGGTTGTACGTGATAACGCCGTCCCCGTACATAGATTTGTTAGGATGCGCAATCACCAGAGCGAGAAGTCTCTGATCTGTCTGTTCACCACATCATCATCATCATCATCCGTGTACCAAACCCTCATGTGTCGGCCATTGTCGGCTGTGAACGCAGGATGATCCGCTGGGCTACTTCTGCTCAGTGCAAGTACTTCATATTGTGTTTTTGAGTTTAATGACTCATGTGTTAATAATAAATCCAGATTGAAATCCGGCCTCTCTAACAGATGGGGGACAGAGGGAGCGTTCAGGATAGCCATCGAGACAAAATCCATTCCCTCACCTACGGCCTCCAATTTTGCAGAATGGTCACGCTGTGATAAATGTTACGCAATTAAAACTCATATCAACTGCTTTTAAAAGCCAATCATCCAGCAAATTTATTGCTTTGTGGGTGCCCAGCATGGTGCCCCTTCGGGCCTTTTTGTCCTGCTTTTAATTTGTTGTATGGCACATTTAATAATTGCTCCTTTTAGCCGTTATCATGACTCACACTGATAGATTTATTTTCCACCTCCTGCTACTGAGAGAGACTACGAATGAATGTGGAGAAATGCTCGAATGGTTTTTGGCTACTATTGTGTTTATTGTTCGCATTTTTTAAAAAGCGAAAATAAGGATTTACTCGCATTAGCATAACAGTTCCCCTCCACTGAGGGATTGTCCTTCACTCAATAATACAAAAAGAAGAAATAGAAAAAATACAAACTGCACATGAAATTCAGATAACATTGCAAACAAAGTCATTCTGATTAAAATGTTGTGGTTACGCAGACTAATCGTTTTGAAAATCATGTTTTGGAGTAAAATTTTGCTCTAAATGCAAGCCTAGGTGAATCAGCCATAACATTATAAACATGTGAATAACTTGGATTATCTCATTGTCAGTGCGTCGATAAGGCTCAGTACAAATCGTACGACCCAAATGTAGAAACGTCCAGAAATAGACAAAAAAGTGGTGTGAACAATAATAAGATTTAATGAAAATTAAAAAAAAACAAACTCATCTGACAGAATTTAGAATTTACAGATTGCAGTTATTTAAATGTAATATAAAAATGTGAAACAAATAAACAATGCAAATTTTGTGATTTTGTTTTAACAGAAATAAACCGTATTACTTATAAGATTAACATATTTTGTCTTAATTTACCGATAAGAATATGACAGAGAACGGTTACAGACGATAAGCAGTGTGAGAAAAAGGATGGATGATTATATGTAATATTAAATGATAAATTATGAATTTTAAAGGAAACTTGGAGTATTTAGGTGTTATTCCCATCATGCAATTCATTTTTGTTTAATACTGCAAATTATAGTACATTATAAACAACTTGTGATTAAAATGGGACGCATATCCTACTTTAAAAAAAAGGTCTCTTTAACAGTGTGTTAATGATAATTTAGCTGTTGGAATCACAAGTTTCAAATTTACAGTTTTCTGTTTATACGACATTATATCGATTCTTTGGACAAAGATACGATATTTGCTGATATCACGAAGTCTGCGATACGATACGATTACGGCACGATTTGATTCAGGGGCCTGTGATCGATTTCAGACGATCTTATTGGACAACATTTCCCTGTCCAGTGAAAAAAGTGAATGCATGGATTTAGAATTTTTGTGATGAGCTGTTATTTAACCATTTAGAAAAACATTTCCGACTTCTCAAACTAAAACAAAAGTGGTTCAAATTACCTAAATGCAACATAATCCTACTCATCAATGCAGTTTTATTGTTTCAAAAACATAGTACAACATTGAGAATACACTTTTGCTGATACTTCTAATCTACTTTTATTTAACACTTTAATGTCCTCAGAAAGAAAAAAAAAAGATTTCTTTACATTGTATTTATTTAATCGGGACATTTATTAATTTAATATCTTAAGACACTCTTAATTTTCACACAAATTACAAATCTTTTGGTCAGGAGTGTTTTAGCACAGTATGAAAGGAAATTATACTTTTCAAATTATATCATGATGAAGTTTTGTATTTTCATGGAAATTCGATTTTTATGCTACCTATCGAATAAAACTACCTCAATATTCATAGTTAATGCCTCCTCAATGCCCCTTTGACTTCTGGTGTCCCCCAAGGCTCCATCCTTGCCCCCTTACTCTTTATTATATACATGCTGCCACTGGGTCATAATAGAAACATGTTCAGTCAAGTGTGACATGTTTTTCAATAATAAAAAGACAGTAAGAATGCAGGATTGTATTGGAGTATTTTCACACTGTGGTATTAGTATTTTTACTCAAGTAAAAGATCTGAATACTTGGTGGTGGAGGTGAACACTAGGAGACAAATCCGGCCGCCGCTTCTTCGCCGGTGTTGTTTTTGATAAAAAGAGCTGGAATGATACGACAGATCGTTTTATCATGGCTTCAAAAATGTCTTGCCAAGGTCAGAAGACGCCATCAAAATATGAATGAAGCAAGACACAAGATTCATTCTCTGATTGTCTTGTGCCGCGTTCCCTCTCTGACACTTCCTCTCTCTTGTTGTTGTGCACGATGAGACACTGGATCACATCGACGCTGTTGTTCAGGGATTAACTTCTCTGCCAGGTCTTAAAGGAGTTGAGACGTTTCTGCACACCAGCAGATTCTGCACGGAAGATAAAAAAAAAAGAAAGAAAAAAGGGGGAAAAGACATTGAAAAGGCACTTAAGACTTCAAGGCAATTAAATTGAATATGCAAGTAAATTATAAGACAGTTTCATTATCAGAATATGTCTTTCTGGCGTCTTCAGATTGTTGCATGTCATTGATCCCCTCCTCCGTATTAATGCGTACATCTGCAAATGAAATGCAAGGAAGGAAATATCTTAAAAGATATTTTTCCTCCTGCACTCTCTAGTGGTACGGGAACAAAAGTCCGGAGCACATGAGGAGATGTTTCCTTCTTTCATGATGTTGGTGGTGCCACTGTAGACTGAGGGTCATTACTGGAGCTTCGTCCTCCCGGCCTGAGCTCAGCCATCGGTTTAAAGGGGAGAACATTGGAGGGCAGACACTCTTCGTCACTTACTGTATTTCTTCTGTCTTTATCGGACGAGGTGTTTCCTGTGGTGAAGCCACGCACACAATAGTAGGCTGGATGTGTCACTTCTTTAAAAAAAAAAAAGAAAAAATCAAGATCTTCCTCAGCGTTCTTTATAGACTCCCTCACGTTTGCAAAACTATAAAGATGAAACCGATGCAGCAGAATCGAAGACAAGGTCATTTTAGGCCGTGCTTTTGTCTTAGTCAAACCTGGTGTCTTCATTAAGCACAATTGGGGATGTAGTGGTGTCAGATTTAGCGTATGATTATTATAATATCCCGAAAAGCTTGCAGATATTATTAAATCGTCATTTCTGCCCTTTCTGCCGCAGCTGGATATGACCTGGATAAGATCATAACTCAAAAACTATTTCATGGATCATTTTCAAATGTAATACCCACATACACCTTAGTTCGAGGAAGAACTGGACTGATTTGGGGAAGGGTCAGTTACATATTTCCAACACTAGGAGGAGCTTTATCTTCATAATTTCTCAAACGTTGCGCCAATTTAGTTGAAATTTGTAGCTTATGGAAGGACATGAGGAGATATATCTTACAACATATTTCACTGTGATAGCTCATAATTAATCACTTTGTGGAGCTTTTTCTTTTTTTCTTTGTTTCCCTTTATTATAAAAATTTATAAAAAAATACTGTGGAAATAACTTCCACAGGAGATAATTTGAGAAGATGAGTCAGTGGGATTTCTTGTACAACGCAGGGGATCAGGGACTTTTCGGGGATAACCCTGCTGTCGGGGACAACACCTTGGGTCTATTTTTTAATATTAGAAGTAGTAGAGGTAGTACAGAAGTAATTTGTCAACTTTGTCAGGTGCTCAACTTGTCCTGAAAATCCTGAAAATTTAATTGAATGAAATCTTATAAGTTCCAAAAATACATGGAATTTTCAAATAAATGCAAACCAGAAGGTTCTGATTGTCTGTAGTTTCTGTTTTTTCTGCAGTGTAGGTTCCTCTGTATTATTATATCCCCGAAAAGTCGGAGATATTATGGAATCGTCAACTCAAAAACTATTTTATGGATCACATTCAAATTTTATCCTCTCATAGAGCTCAGTGCGAGGAAGAACTGGAGTGTTTTGGGGAGAATGGGGTTATATATTTCGCACATTAGGAGAAGCTTAATTTTAATTATTCAACCATTGTTCCGATTTAGCTTTTTTTTTCTTTTCAGTTTTCTTTTCTTCATTGAAAACAAAGCATAAAGAGTCACAAACACATGCACTCGCCACAAATACAAATACGAGGATAAACCAAAAGACGTAATGACACTGAACATCTTGAACCCCTCGTCAATGAATGTGGAAGGAGAAGATCTTCCCACATCAGAGTAGTTTACTTGTCTAGGTAGCACAATCAGACAGGATGGAGGAGCTGGCAGGGACAGACAGGATTGGAGAACCTTCGTTTCATCTGGTTAATATCTTAGATACTCTAAATTTGCTGTAAAATGTCAAACCGTTAGATCAAGCATGTTGTTAACAGTAAAAAATAAAATCAGACTTATACAATTATTTAATCTGGTATTTCATGGAAAATAGTCCATTTTAATTGCATGCTTTAATATTCCAATGGAAATCCTAATTATGGAATAGAACTTCCTCAATAGCCATGGTCATCCTCAGTGGCCCCTTTGACCTGTCCTTGCCCCCCAGGGCTCCATCCTTAACCCCTTACTCTTTAGTATATACATACTGACGGATACAAGGTTTGAAATGGACCTATCTACTTTCATGTGGCTAGACCATAATTGAGCCTGTAGTCCTTCGAATTGTACGAATGTTCCCGTTTCTTGGTGATTAAAGTTAGCACACGGGGATGGTGTTATCAAAAGTCGACTCGCCAAAAGAAAAAGAGAATATTTTTTCTCAAGGGCATATTTTTGTTGTTATTTTGGTTATCCAACACACACTAGTGATCCTACTCTGATCCTCGATACCTGCGGAAGTTTTCTCTACCATTTCTCTGCTGCTTCATGCTGTGGCGCCCATCACGGTGTCTGACAGGCAGTCAATTGGGTTATTTACCTGTTATAACCAAATATATGCCTGATGAGCATTGACTTTTTTTTAACAGTGGTATTTTGTGAAACTGGTAACTTTACTAGTTTATTACAGGTCCACCTACCCGTTTATGAGCTGATGCTTTTATAATGCCAAACTACTATTTCATAAAGAGTTTGAAAGTGCTTTGACATGAATGTGACTCTACACTCCTGAAAATGTGCTGAAATGAAAAAGAATCTGTGTGTGTCGTTGGTTTTGTGTGTGGGAAAAGGATGTCAAGGACTGATATGCTTGTTCCAACTGTGCATGTCTTTGTTTGTCTGCCTATGTACTCCACTGTCTGTTTTCCAGCGTGCAAACATTTGTAAACACTTTTCAATAGGCCCGTGAGCCGGCGTGTACCGGGAGGTGTCAAAGCATGGGTTTCTATTTATACACAAGTGTTTGTGCACGCCGCCGACACATCTGAGCGCCGCGCTACGCTAACACTGTGAATACCAAGAAGAACTGGAATCAATTTGCCTCGTCTTTAAAAGCGTCAGTGTATCAAATGACTACCATTACGCTTCATTATGTGTGCTGATGAAGGGCAGAGGCTAATATATGCGAGAAGCAATGGCGTAAAATATCGGCAGGTGCAGAGCAGGATGGAATAGAAGAGAATGACTCTCCTGAGGATGATGAAACTTCCCATTATCTGAGGTGAAAATTCATTCCGCAGCACCTTCTATAGTTGAGGACACTAGAGCGTACGATGAGTCAAGAGTGTTTCCCCATATGTTTCGCTTCATTGGTCTGTTCTAGATGGAATATCTCTGAAAGAACATGTTTAGTTTTTGACCTCTGCCACGGAGGTTGTGTTTTCACTGGCGTCTGTTGGTTGGTTGGTTGGTTTGATAGCGGGGTTAAACAAAAAAAGCGACTTGAATTCTACTAAGAGTTCTGCAAGAAAGCAGAAATTTAACACCGGGGAAGAACCATTTATATTTTGAATTGGATCTGGATAAAGAGTCAGATCCAGGAGTTCCTCAAACCCTCTTTAACACTGCACAATATTTAATTTATCTTAAACCATTTCTATCTAGTAAATCTTATCTATGGCATTTGGTAAAAGAGCATGAAGATAGGAATAACCCCCCCAATGATTTTTGGCCAATTTGGCAATTCCACACAGTTTAATGATGCTTGGGGTTAACACTATATACTAAAGTAAAAGGGAAGTACTTTATTATTGTAAAAGAGTCTTTTTCGAGTGGATCAGAGTAAATCTTGAATTTCTTCTTTTTTTCTTTTACCTTAAACGTTGTGTAATAGGATTCTTTTCAGCAGATTTGTTTTGCTTTTGGGGTAAGTTTGATTGTGGAAAGTAGTAATTATAAATGTAATAATAATAATAATAATGATAATACATTTAATTTATAATGCACTTTAAATTTGGATCAACTCCCAAAGTGCTAATGAGTAATGAGTAATGAGTTAATAAGCGTTAATAAGCGTTAATAAGCGTTAATAAGCGTTAATATGCGTTAATATGCGTTAATGAGTTAATAAGTAATGAGTTAATGCCGTTTTTTTTAATGTCCTATATCAGAGCAGATTCCTGAAAATAAGGTAAATCATTAAGGCTAACTAGATATATCTAAATAGCATAAACCTTTGAAACCATGAAAAAAGCAACCCTATACACGTCTACTTAGCTTACCTGTCCCAGGTGCAACCCCTCTACAACGTTTCATGGAAATCAGTAAAATATCTTTTGCAATATCGTAGGAAATCTCAGCAAAGGTAAAGAAAGATCCACTGCTTTATCTGGATCTGCAACTAACCTTCATGGTTTCTCTCCTGGCTTATACCCCATGTCCACCCAGTTAAAAAGAAGTTATTTGGTAGTTTATGCATAATGTTGCTGACGACGTATCAATCAACCGAACAAGAGACCAAATACGTAGATGACACAAGTGAAAATAAAACAGTCTTTATGGCGGTGAATGTTCACGAAACACTTTATATGACAGACAAGCAGTAAAGAGGAACCTTAAGTATGGAATATTGCACAGTTTTTGTGAAGTTTTGCTTGAATTATGGCGATGAATGCCATCTGAAAACATGCAAAGTAGTGTTGGTGTGTACAGTGTACATATCTTCAAATCCTTATTCGTCTTTAAAGTCTTAAACAGTGACCATAAATCTGCAAACTATGTCATCACCATTTATTTCTGCCATTTCCAGCCATTAACCACGACCCAAAGAAAGCACAATTCCTGCAAATGCCCGATTCCTTGCATTAACCTTGTCTATAAATATGCCATGCAAAAAATTTGCATCTTTTCTATTTTGAAGGCAGCATTAGGCTTTCCACCCACGTGTCCATTCCAGCAGTTCACAGGAGAAAACATTCTTCACACGGGGAGATTATTTAATGTAAGGAAGATTCTGGGGAGCCGTGGTTACTAATAGCCTGAGACAAAAGCCCCAACAAATCGAATACTTCATAGGAAGGCATGAGTAAGTGCCTGGGTCACGAAGACCAAAACACACATTGGATTCATCATGGCAAAATCTCATTTGAGAGCCATCATGTCTGGCTATAAACAGGCCCTACATCAGCAGCCATGCAGGAGCTTCTGCGGCGGAGAATGTGTGATGAAAGATGAAGAAAAGTCATTTATTGGCAGGAATTGAAGCCATAAGCCATTTTCTTAAAACAGCTTCTCCATTTGAAAGTGGAAGAAAGAATCACTCCAGGGACCAGATATAGACGATTAAGACCGAGATCATCAAGAGAGAGCGGCTTCAAATGTTCAATAAATAAAGCTAGTCAGATGTCTCTAAAGTTGTTATAAATATTATCTTTGTAGTTTGTTTAGATTCAGGCTGTGACAGGTTGCGCTGTGATTTGGCAACACCCAGCAGATTGCTTCTGTTAAAGTTACAAATATGGGACTTAGTGGAGTGGATGCGATTAAACCACAGGGCTTCAAAAAAAACGTAATTCTGACGACAACAAGAAAACTCAACGGATAAAAAAATAATACCCCTAAAACATGAACACGCATGATCAGAATAAAATTAAACGAGGTCATTGTGACTTTAGGATCAGAAGTATAAATACAGGTATAAATGTTATATATTCATAATAGTGGTTCACATTTTTCTATATGTAGGTATTTATTTATTTCTATATATATGTATGTATATATATATATATATATGTATAAGATATAACTATATAGAGCCGGCTCTCAGGCTAAAATACCAGTGTTTTTGGAGTGATGGAATGATGTTATATTCTGGAAAAGTCTTCATAATGAGATAGAAGTTAAGATAATTGTTTACTACAGCAGATCATAAGCACTAATTGTTCTGTCAGGAAGTATGTTGCGCTTAGAGGCTCAGGGTGATTTTGATTGAAGGACATTATCCGAAAGATATACCCAACCATTAAGTCCAGACATTGGTGGTGGTGGTGGTGGTGGCGGCTGATGACTCTGCTGAGGCTGAAGGTTATTATAATAATCATTCGGCGCTCATGAGATTTATAATGTCTTCAAATTTGTAAATTACCATGAAGACATCATTTATTCTTGTCTCATTGCACTGTGGGCAGAGTTCCACTCTGGTGATGTCACTTTATTTGGATTTACGTCATGGTAATAAAGTAATGCCACCTAATTCACGGACATTAGACACCTACTCCTGGCATAAAGGCTTGTGTGTTTATCCTCCGTGAGTTATTATTTTTAGAATATAGAAGATCCAGATTTACAGCGTTGAGAAATAATTGCCTTTAGAATGTTTTTTATGACCTTTCTCCTTGCTCTTGGAGGAATTTTGGAAGGCTGACCACTTTTGGGAAAGTGCTATTCCTCAAACTCTTCTCCATCTGTATTTTGGTGTATTATTATACCTCCGAAAACTAGGGAATATTATGGAATCGCCGTCTCTGCAGCGTCCCCCGCTGCGTCCCCCGCTGCCTGTATCTTCAAAAGTGTTCTAGCCATAATATCCCAACCATCGATCGAATTTGGTCCAAATTTGGTACGTACTCATCGACTCGAGGAGAGTCTAACAAAAAGTCGATATTTAGTCTAGTGGTTCATATTTTACTCACCATAGGGAGCTTTTATTGCAGAAACTTGCTTGACGGACATGACCTCACATTTAATCTGAGGAGTTCAATCAGTGGGATTGCTTGTACAACACAGGGGATGGGTTTTTTCTTCAACCTAGTTATGTATCTAATCAATGCATTTATACATATCAAGGATCAGAACCTGGAGCGACAAGGTAAAAAGGCGAGCTGCACATGCGTTACTGACCCGGACAACAGGCATGTTTAGGGTGCCCACTCCAATCAGGGTTCACGAAGGCTCAAATAATAAAATCATACTCATGTACTCATTGTTTCTTGTTTACTACTACCTCTCTTTTATGTAGAAGCCGTTGTATTAAGCAAATACTTCTATTTGTGCTCTTTTGCAGTTGGAGAGTGACCAAACATAATTTTGTTGTAGTGACTACAAGGAATAATGAATGATGTCTCATGTCTTAATAATGAAGGGAAAAGGTAAAGTAGCTTCTTCAGGAGTAGGATCCAGTCATGCAGACGGTACTACATACTTTGTGTCACACATATAGAAAGAGCATCCATACATTGGGTTAGGTAGACTCTTTCTCATGAGGAGACCCGCTTGACAACTGGTTTGCTGACGCCTTAGGCTGGCTCTGGTCAGAAGGTGTAATTTAGAAGATATGTTATTGATAAAATATCCCAAAGGAGACTTAATAGATTTATTTATACATTCATATTCTACGCATTTCAGAATATCTCGTAATGACCTACTGTAAACAGAAGCATTGCAAGTTTTCACCGTCTTTTTTCTACCCTACAATGTTCCAGGATTCAAATAAACATTGTCAAATGCTTTCTGCTTATGTAGGAATGCTATTCCTGGGTGGACTTTCGCTCAGAAGGAGACTAGAAGGGATATGGAGGCAGATGATGGGACCCCTGTGGTGCTGTGTGGGGCTGGATGTGGGAGGGATGCTCCGCTCTGCTCTGCTCAGCTTCAGCTGCCGTGTTTTAACCTCAGTCAACCACAGGCGAGAACACACATTAATGAAGATGGGAAAAACTGAACCGGATTCATTTAAATTGATACGAATTGGAGACATTAATGTCAATGAAAGCATAAACATAAACTAGCCCCAAAACATTCATGAATGCTTTTCACGGGCGTATACATGTTGTGTCCTTTTGTGGTTTGTGGTTGATTTTCTGCGTGTTCGTTGAGGTTTGTCCGCAAAATCTCAACGAGTTGTAAATAGATTTGGATGCAATTTTGTGAAGGGGGGGGATTTAAGGCGAAGGAAAAATCCATTAAACCTTGAAGTGGATCTTTTTCTGGGTCCTTTTTTCACTTTGTCAGAAGTGTAAAATATTTACTTAAATATCAACATGTACAAGTTAGATCTCCTCAAGTCGATTCATATGCATCGAGTTTGGACAAAGTCCGACCAACGTTTGAGAAATGATGGCAAGAACACTTTTGGAGAGAAAGTTCCCCCAATAAAATACAACTGACCTTCCCCAAAATCCATCCAGTACTTCCAGTACTACTAAACTATACTGGGGTATAGATCATTGAAAATGATCCAGGACATTGTTTTTGAAGTGTGTCTGGAAAAAAAAAAGAAAAAAAGAAGAAACTCCACCTAGTGAGTAAAATGTGAACTTTCAGATTAAAATATGATATTAAAAAAAATAGATCTCCTTGAGTTCATAAGTATGTATCGAATTTGGACAAAATACAATAGTGGTTGAGAAATAATGGCCAGAGAACATATGGACATAAAGCCCCCCCATAGTGTCCAAAATACACAACTGACCTTTCCCAAATCTAATAATAATAATAAATTCGACGTATATATCCAGTTCTTCCTCGCACCAAGGTCTATCGGGGTATAAAGTTTGAAAATTATTAATGAAATAATTTTTTTTTTTTTGGAGTTAACAGACTTAAACAAAGGATCTGCGGTGAAGGCGATGAAGATTCCGTACTTTCCCCAGCTTTTACCGAGAGTATGCAGCCAGTATGCATACCGAACTCTGATTCTGAGGGAAACCTTTAGCGAAGGCAGAAGGTTGTTAGTTCAGTCAGTCCAATCCATTATAATGACGACAGACAAGGACATGTTGATCGTACCAAAGCTGTATGCCGACATTGTGCCACTGCCATCAGATGTGTTGTAGGTAGTAGCACATCCAACACGTTAACTCACTTGAAGCAGCATCACCTGAAAGTCAACTTCCTTGTGGGAGAAGAAAAAAACAAGATCAGTGAAATCTCTCTAAAGAAAGAAAAAGGAAAAAAAAATTTAAATTTAAATTTAAAATTTTCTGTTCCTTGTTACCACTGTATTGAAAACGTACCGAACCGTGAATTGTGTGTACTGTTAAACCCCTAGATTAAAGTCCTGATCGTTTGGACATGTCCTGACGAAAGATGTTTTCAAAGCTGCAGGGACAAGTTTTTCCTCCATTAGCAGCCAAATTGAATCTACAGGTTGTCCGTCGTCCAGGACGAATCATTGCGCGTTTTTCAGTTACCCAAGATTTTCCCTCGCTACTGATGACACTTTGTTTTGCGAGGCTGGAGATCAGTGATATCTGTCTGCTGCCTGTGAGTGTGAAGCTCATCACTGAGTCTGACAGGCAATCACGGAAATGCACATGTCTGATTCGCCCTTCCTTTCAGCAGAACCAGTAGTACGCAAATGTACAAGGTACGATAACCGTCAGAAACTACAGCAGGTACCGCCCTAACCTGTATAATCTGGCAAAAGTACGATTTCTTTGCACTCAAAATGTTACATTCTCTGCAAGGCTGAATGAAAAATCAGTTAATTTAAAGCTTATGTGTCAGAACCGGTTCACTACTTACCTCCCATGATTAACCTAAGGATTATTTATCTTTCTGTTTTATCCTCTTATTACTTTCATGACCAGAGCGACCGACTGTTAGAGGTTAGATTCGTCGGCTAAATGAATGCATTGAACCTCACAATCAGATACACAGCTGCGAGGCTAATAGAGGCCAAACTCACACTGCTGATGAATATTTTGACAAGAACAGAGCCGCAGAGATCACAATACCTTTCTCGCTTCCGACGTTATACATGCAGCACTAATTATTTCTTTGCAGAATGACTGAATCAAATTACAAAACCTCTGTCTTTTATTCAACGCTAATTAAAAGGTCAACTTATTCAATCCCCGGCCTTTTAAATACACTTCATTTCCCTCCTCTCACTTTTATTCCCTCCTAAGCATAAACACGATCAAAGCTCTTTTTTCTCTCATGATTAATTACAGTCTCTAAGCTATTAGCATGTAATTTCATGTTTAATTGAATTGAGGGCTTTTGGGATTCTTCCAGGCTCGTTTTAATACTAGTTCTGTTCTAAATGTAAGTACAAAACTGTCGTTTCAAATTACTGGACACTTATTGTGGAAATATAAGCAATATTATCAAAGTTAATATTAGTTTTAATTAGATTTGGTTCCATACGGTCATCCGTGGTCATATGCATTATATAGTTTACCAATCTAGGCTGTCTAATTAGATTTTTTATCGTCGGGATGTCCCTAACGTCTCACGATCCATAAATAATTGCTTCACTTAACCTTCAACCTATATTAACCATGATCTGTGGATGAGCCTTTTAATATTATGAGTTTCTCCGGGAAGGTGACTCAGAAGCAAGGCCGAACAATTCTAACCTCAAATTTACAATTAATGAATAACAATCTCTGCTTCTATTTTTATGACGGCAGCAAAGTTCTCCGACAGGTATGTGCCGTTGATATGCAGACGCAGATGAAAGCAGGAGCCCCCCTGCAGAAAGTACCTGTGCAATCATGTCTGATGTGTGAACACCAGGACAATGTGGGTCTCAAGGCGTCTGATGCACAGGTTCCATTCCTTCTAGTCCAAGTACCGCTCAAATAAGGCTCCATCGTCCTTCATGACCTGAGATGAGAAGAAGTCAATGAACAGATGCAAAGATCTATGCATGATGGGCACCGTAGTGTGGGAAAAAACATTTTAGCGTTGACACAATGTTTGGCTGGAACTCACTGAGGTGTTGCACAGATCAGCTTAAACTTGTTGCCGTTGCTCTGCTGAGTATTGTTAGCTGGAATTCTTTTTCTTATAGCTATTCCCCTTTCAGAGTCGCCGCAGTGGATCATCTCCTTCCTGGCCAACAGCACCAGTGACGGTATTTGTTAACCTGGGCCCCGACCGATGCCCTTCCTGACGTAACCCTCCCCATTTATCCGGGGTTGGTGCCGGCACTTTGTGACCCCTTCCTGGCTGGGTTTATTGTAAGATGGAAATAAGGAGTTTCCATACAAAACGTTTGACCGCACAATATCCAATAAACCGAAGATGTGGTCAAAAACACAACAGCAGCAACACCTGCCAGCTGAATGAAGGCTCCTACCTATGTTACCGCTGCATAATAGTGACACCTATTGGATCATTTTGGCGTCACGCTTGAATACGCCTTCTGCGTTCTAAAGTAGGTATGGAACGCAATCCTTTATGTTATTTCTTTCATGTTGTAAATACTCCTTTGGAAGCAATGAGCGATTGTCGATCGCTCGTTTTTTTTTTTTTTTAGAGCTATTTACTTTTCATACTCAGCAGTGTTATTATTTTGCACCTGATTAAACTAACCTTCGGTCGCTAACATTGTTATTCAGCAGTGTTTACATTTGACTGGTCATTGTTCAGTGTCATCTTCATGGACGCCAAAATATCTCCTATGGATCGACATGACATTCTTTTAGGTACAGGCTCCTCTGGATGCGACATATTTGTCCATGCTGCTCTGCATTGGTTAGACAGTGTGGATCTATCTGACTAGACATGATGTGTTCAGGGACAGTTTGTGAGCGCACGTGAAGTTACCATAGTCTGAAGGTTGGTCGTCTTCTCCATAGAATTGATACAAAACAAAACGCTAACCTCACCCAAGGAATGCAGGTTATGTCATATGCTACAATTTTGTCCGAGGATATATCATCGCCTGATGCCCCTCGTTAGGAGGCAAGAAAGAGGATAACAAATACAATTCAAAGAGCGGAGGGCGAGGGATCAAATTGACTTTGGTTAGATTCAGTGACCTTTACATTTTTATTATTTTTTTTCTGTGCCTTTAGGTTCTGCTGTGAATGGGTATGTTTGCTCAAAATATGCTCCATGTTTTGTTTGGTGGAGGTGCTTCAGTCCCTCGGTTGTGAAACGCACAGGTTTTGAAACAATCTGTTGGTAGACTGAACCATATAGAGTCGATTTAAGCTCAAAGGTACATTTCTTTGTTCGGAGCACTTATTTCTCCGACTGCTTTCTCTCTTCTCATCTCTCCTCTTTGCGTTATCTGTCGCACGGATTCGAGTTGCAATGATTATCTGCTTATACGGATGTACTGGTTTGATAAGTTGCATTCAAATGATCTTTTCCGTCACACTGTTAAAGTTGCTTATATTGCACTGGATGAAATGGAAACTCTTTTTCATGGATTTTGATGACATTTTTTGTCATCAAAAGGAAGAAGAAGGTTATGGCCAAGGGTAAAATCCATTAGATTTTCTTTGTGTTCCAGATCCTCCTCCTCCTCCCCTCCTTAGTTCCATAGAATATAATTTTTTTCACTTCTTTTATTACTTTTTTGTTAATGTATTATCAATGAAAAGGAGGGTCAGTGGATCTATCGTGGAAGGATGCTGGAGATGGAGCTGCCAGGCATGAGAAAAAGGGTCAGACTAAAGAAGAGGTTTCTGGATGGGGTTAAAGAGTACATGCAGTTGGCTGGTGTGACAGAGGAAGATGCAGAACACAGGGCAAGGTGGAAACAGTTGATCAGCTGGGGCGACCCCTAACATGAACAGCAGAAATTGGTCTATTAATGAACACAAGAACTCCTTTTTTAACATCGGCTCAGATTTAGCCCTTTGTATTTACCAAGTGAGTGGGTCTTCTGCCATGTTGTGTTTCAATGTTTGCACAGTAGCAAAGGAATGGCTCTAGCTAACCAGTCCAGCTATGATCTAAACCTCACTTATGGTTATGAGATCTGGGTTGTGACCAAAAATTTGTTCAAGAACAAAGTCATCCTTCGTAGGGTGGCTGGGCCAAGCCTTAGAGATGAGGTTTTTGCAGCTCAGACATCCGGTGGGAGCTCGGAGTGGAGACACTGCTCCTTTGTGTCAAAGGGAGCCAGTTGAGGTGGTTCAGATTAAGAAGCATCCTTTTGGAGATCTTTCAGGCGAGTCCAAACCGTGAGAAGACCCCTAAACTCACTGGAGGGACTATATATCTCATCTCTCCTGGGAATACCTCACGATCCACCAGGATGAGCTTGATAGTGTTGCTGGGGGGAGGGATGTTTGGAATTCCGTTCTTAACCTACTGCCACCGCCACCTGTCTCCGTATAAGTGGACGAAAATGGATTGATGGCTGGACCAGATCAGGCCAGTATAACAAATTGATTTGCACTAAGTCACACAGCAGCCACTCCCATTGAGCCAACACAATCCATCAGTTAAAACTCGTGTTTTTATTTCTAATAAAAACCATTTATGCAACTTTCCTAAAGTTTAATATCAACATAATGAATTAAAATTAGACGTTGTGCGTCTTGAGAAATGATGGTGGTAGGTAACTTGTCCACAACACCTCTTGTTAACAAATGAATCGTTTCTTTCTACTTAAATGCCAAGTGGCTTTTCACTGGAAAACGATACAGAAGTGTACTTTGCAATTAGCAGTTTGTGGAGCAGAACAAAGTGGGCCTTCGTATTAAGGTGCCCACGGATGTATTCAGATGCATAGGTAGCCTCCTGTCCGTACTCTGCGTTCATTTTATACATATTAGTTGGAAGGTTTGAACCTATAACTTTAATTAACATTGCTGCTTTTTGGTCAGGTTTTTATATAGTTATTATTTTATTTTATTTTTTATTGATGCTTTTATCTGCTTTTACTTTGTAGCACTTTGAGATTTGATCCAAATGTAAAGTGCATTATAAATTAAATGTGTTATTATTATTATTATTATTATTATTAAGGTCTCATGGATGGGAATGTAACAGAGCAGTACCACCAGAAACCATTGGGGGCAGTGTAGCCATGATTGAAGTGAGGCAGATGTTTCCAAACACAAGGAAGAAGAAGAAGAAAATGAAGCAGAAAAAAGGAAAAACTCCTTTCAAATGTTGCGACGTGTTCTACGTGGTTGTGTTGGTGTCAACTTGGAAGCATGAAGGCATCAGCTGCACCAGCTCCATACAGATGTCACGGATTGTGCTTGTCAGTCAGAGTTTGACTCGTCACAACAAAACACGGGGTAGCATCGTGTCGGAACTTTGAGGGGCTGCTGATAACTAGCCGTATGAGGCTACCAGCTCATCCACATCTAACAAATGAAGGTTCCGTCATTTTGTACAAAAGTGATGCTTTAAACACCACACCTCACCAGGAAAAATCCACTGTTCCCTAGGATGTTGTCCCCCTCTCACCCCTACCAACAAAGTTTGTGATGCAGACGACCTCTTTGACTCACTTTGATTGTATCGTCCCATTAGCCCTTAAATGATGCTCCCTTATTAGCAGTTGGCAAGTAAGGAGAAGTGATTTAAAGCTCTCTCTAGGAGAGAGCACAATAGGACTCAGTTGAATGGTTTGCTTATTAATTTTCATGGACTTTAATTTGCCCTTAGAACTCTATAATTGGCGCCGTAGCTGGTTGTATTATATCTTCTTTGATATGTGTACTCACTTGTTCACCCACAAGACCAATTACCTCAATTTCCTTTGCATGGCTGTTATGAGAAGTAAATAAAGTAATCAGCAGTGATTAGAGGCGATCCGTCACTCATAACTGCGTCCGTCTGACATCCAGATATAAATGACAAGAGGATAATCTTTGTTCCAAGGATACGAAAGTGTAATCAGATTCATCAGATGCTTAGAACATGAAGATATACGTTTTTAAGTTGGCTTTTTAAAAAATCTTTAGATTCTCAAAATCAAAGCCACGCAGTCGGTAAAAGCTTCCTTTCAGAAGAATTTGAGGAGTGGGTCATTATTGTTCTCAGGTAAATCTGTAGCTATAGCGCTTGAAAGGGGCAGCATGGCTAACTGATGTTAGATTGGAAACGGCGGTAGACAGCTAGCCTAGCTTATCTTATACTGGAAACAGAGGTAAACCGCTAGCCTAGCTTATCTTATACTGGAAACAGAGGTAAGCCGCTAGCCTAGCTTATCTTAAACTGGAAACAGAGGTTAACCGCTAGCCTAGCTTATCTTATACTGGAAACAGAGGTAAACAGCTAGCCTAGCTTATCTTAAACTGGAAACAGAGGTAAACCGCTAGCCTAGCTTATCTTAAACTGGAAACAGAGGTAAACCGCCAGCCTAGCTTATATTATACTGGAAACAGAGGTAAACCGCTAGCCTAGCTTATATTATACTGGAAACAGAGGTAAACAACTAGCCTTGCTTTCTTCAAATATAACGCGAGCATCTCAAAGGCTTTGTTTGTATGACAAGCCAGAATGTTTTACAAAGTAGTTGGCGGTATATTTTTTATCTACCACAACACAGTAACACTCTACTCTCGAGTTCAAACAAAATAGTCAACTATTGTTTTTATTCTTTTTCCGTCTGTGCATAGATATTGGGCTGATAATCTAATCTAAGCAGTATTTTCACTGGAATGGCGATTGGAATGGTGACGATACTATTTGCCTTTTTAGGCCCACAAAATGCCGTTGTCATATAGCAGGAAGGCTAAAACCAGACTCAAGGTTACTGTTTTAATGCAAAAAATACATTATCATGTGAATGGAAGACGTTTCAATTTAATTAGCTGAAAAAATAAAACTTAAATGTTATTTTTGAGTTTGTACGGTGGGTAAATGAATGAGGTATTTGCCACTGAGCTAAAGGGATGCTGGTTTTATTACCCGCTGGACGAAGCCAAGCTAGTTTCCTGTCTTTATGACGAGCTAGAAAGAGGCAACTTTTTTTGTATTTGTCGATTATGCATAAGTACTTAAAGAATATTCGTGCAAGAAACTCGGTGTACTATTGGGTTGTGTACCAAAGATGGAACAACTGAATTTTTTTAATAGATCCAGATAAAAGTTTCATTATTTTAATTTGCAAGTGTCGTTTCAGACTTTGGATTCGGTTTCAATGTAATGAGTGCAACATTTTTTTCATCATTGTCTGCATTTGTGTCCAAGGGACAGTTATTCATTACTAAATGATGTATTCAGCGTATGCGGTACGCTGATTTTACTCGCTTACTATCTGCCCTGTTTTGCAAGAAGATGTAGAGTTGGTGTGGGGATATATTATAGTTTTTCAGAAATATAAAAGTTTTATCTCCCAGATAAAGGGGGAATGTAGGACTACTCTCGTCCGTCATCATCACCCCGATAACTGCTGGACAGAATTCATCAAGATTTAACAAATACTCTGTGGACAACTTAAAGGTGTTCATCTCATAATTGGTTTCTTTCATTTTAGTTTTTTACCATGTCTAGCCAACTTTGAACTTCCTGCAATTTTGCTTAAATTCACACCCAGCGGAGGTTAGGGTCCGTCCACATCGTCAGAAATTCAGCTTTTCCAGTAAAAGGGGGATCTGTGTCCATGGACAAACATTTTTTAGCTTATTTCCAGCTTTGCATTCTGTCCCTGTATCTGGAAACCGTTGGAAAAAGACTTAAATATATCTTAACATGAATTTTCCGCCCACGTAAAGCTGAATTCTGGTGGGCTGCGATATATCTGTCAGTGAAAATCTTTTTTCCTTGTAGGCCTAATGCCTACTCGTCGGGAGGAACTCCGAAACGGGTCCGTAGTCTAGACTTGCGCAACATGAATTTGTCATGAGACAAACTTTGTTGAAATGAACTGACGTAGATTTTTTACATATATACCATATGTTTAAATAAAATTTAGCGGGCCGGCAAAGCCTCGACTAAGCAGCAGCTCTGCCCTCCACACTCAGACGGAGTTGCAGCCCCCTGTAATCAGTCCTCCAGCGCAACCCCGCCACCGCAGACCTGCATCAAATCAATGCTTTCAGGCAGAGTGCCATTATGCCTCCATACTGTAGGCAGATTTCTCCCTCTCCGCGTCCCGCCTCGCCGCTATGCAGAGGAAGTAGCGAGCATGTCCTGATCATGTGCAGAGAGCAAACACAATGAAAATGAGAACTGCTCCTTGACCTGCCGACCAGATGAGGCAGGGATAATCCAACGTGAAGGATAACACAAGAAAGGCAACTCATAATATGTTAATCCGGTCTCAGGAGAAGTGATGCTAAATTTCAAGAATAATAATGAGACGCAGCTGCAGAAGTGGACGCGACAGTGCAAAGAGAAAAGTTTGATTACGTGATTGCAATATGGAAACATTTGAAAAAAAGAGCTTGGCTCATTTTGCATAGCTTTTCTGTATGAAAAACCATAGGCTGACTTTATAGTCCTTTACTTATCTCCCCCCCAACCTCATCTATCTTGGCAGTGTGGAGGAAAATCACTACAATTTACAGGTAAAAGTACTAAATGACTGTTAAGACAGATAAAGTGCAGACTGTCCAGATATGAAGAGCTTTGTGTGTCGCAATTTTCTGAGAGACACTTTTTGGTTCTGTCTGGATTTGGTTTTTTGACTAAATGAAAAACTAGCCTTGTCTCCCTATTTGTGTGTTAAAAGGCTTATTTATCAGTTAGAGTTCCTATTCTATGTAATATTTTCTCGAAAAACGTCCTTCTTTGTTTATTCTGAATGGCAAGGATTAAGGAGAAAATCAATTTATTCAAAGTCACAATGACATGATGAAGTTTCTTTTAGAAATTTTAAATGGGATCCGCAGTCATTGTGCCCATGTTAACAATATATGCCAAAAACAAAAGGTTCCCCCCTCAGAATCTGATAATGTTTCCTTCCAGTAAAAGAGTGTTTTGCCAATTTTGTCAACACAGTCACATAGACAATCCTCAGCTTTAAGCACAGAGCGATTTTAAGATTTAATAACAGACATCTTTACAAAAACACAATAGCTTTATAACACAATAGCTGTACACAATAATTTTGGGTGACAATATATCATATTTGTTGCCGAAAATCCTGTTTAATTCATCATTAACCCAATAACTCAACTATTTCGTGGACTTTAAACATCTACATTATTTAGTGTGTGGAAGAACGGGATTGATTTTTGGAAAGGGCAGTTGAATATTTTCTTTGTCCAAAAGCTTTCGGGTCACAATTTCTCAACTGTTGGTGCAATTTAATCCAAATTCAGTGAATATGTTTGGCTCATATCACTGGTGGGACGTTTTCCAAAAAAACACTGGTTTTCAGACATAACTTCCAAACCATTGGTCCAATTTAGTCCAGATTTGGTGCATATGAATCCGCTCAAGCAGATCTAGCTTGTATTTATCGTATTTTACTCGAATCATTCACTAAACACAGTTTTTTAGACATAAATTCACATTTAATTTCAGGAGTTGAATCAGGCTTGTTCAACACAGGTGATTGTGGACTTTTTGGGGATACACCGTTGTTGTTGGGAACGATATGTGTAGGCCTAGTTTTTCATGCATGCACCTATCAGCCATCACATTCTATCCACTGGCAGATGGAGATGATGTGTAGGAACCAAGAAAAATTGGACAAGCCAAAGGAATGGAGTAACTTTGATGAAGGCCAAATGGTGATGACTCGTTGGTTGTTCTTGGTCTGCAGCTGTTAGTACCAACTAAAGTGGTCTAAGGAAGAACTAGTAAACTAGTGACAAGGCTATTGGCGTCCAAGACTTTTGTTTTGCATGTGGAGCTTATGCTATTAGGTGTTCTCCATTCCCACAGAAGAGCTACTGTAGCATAACGCTGCTGGTTCTGATCGATATTCGTCAGAACACACAGTGCATCACAGAACTGTTTTAGTGCCATAAATGTCGCTTCCACAATATCAGAGTAGAATAGGTGGTTTTAATGTTATGGCTGATTACATCAAGGGTTACACTTTCCAAGAAGAGCATATCTAGATCATACTGTCAATCTTACAGAGACCAACAGACGTTTTCTTTAACATTCATGTTTTTTTGACATCTTAATTTCAAAGGACATATTACCTGTTCTTCAACATATTTTAGGGGGAAGATTTCAAAGAGTGTTTGGTCCAAATAAATATCTGGATCCACGACTTTTAAATATTTTGTTGTTATTATCCAGTGACATTAAATTGTGGTTAAAGGCTATGAGTTTGATCTTGGACAAGGCATGATTGAATCAATGCTAACTGCTGGGTCTCTGCAGAGGTATGGACTCTAACCAATGTCTCCCAGTTTTTATTAAAACATTTAAAAGTCATATTTTGTATAATTGTATGTTAAATATCCTACGTTAACACAGCAGGTCGGACTGCGGCTGATGATTATTTTTTCTCGCAGTTTCTCAATAAATTGATCAGTTGTTCGGGCTTTAAATGTCAGACAGTGATGAAAAAAATGCTCAATCTAACCTCTGCAAATGTGATATTGAATAAATAAAGAGACGGGGAAATATTTACATGCAAGATGACGGAATTACAGACATTTCCCGTATTTTACTCAAACTAATTAATATATCTACAGCGCTACGCATTTAGATGTGTCAGCTTGTGGTTCAATTTCCTGCAGCTCTCTGCTAGCTCTCAATGAAGATACTACAAAGGAAATATATAAGCTTTTTTTTTTGACACCATCTGAATTCATATAGTTAGTCTATAATCCAGTGAGAGATGTGTCGGAGAATGAAATTAGATTAAAAAACACTTGAGCTCGCTGTGAAATGAATACATTCAGGAATGGGCCCGCGTTTCTTTCCCTCTGTGACTCATCCCAATACGAAGGTTTTTTTGTTGCGATTTATTTCAGGATTTTAACAGAGTGCTCTGTTTGCAAACACAATACGAATACACATTAGTCATCATTAAACAGCAGTCCAGTCCATCCTCCTCTGCACTGAAGGGCTTTTCTCTGTCTGCCTGTGTTTTTCCTGTAATGTTTTACTTGGCTGGTCCTGTCACATCACCCTTTGTTAAAATCTTGCTTTTCAACATACGTCTCCATTATGGAAATCTCAATGCTGTCTCTGTTAGAGCCACAAGTGCACGATAAAGGAAGACCTTTTCTCCACCGTGAAACAGATACAACGCTGTTGGACACTTGAGAAATAATGTCATCAAGGAGGAGAAGTGTCATCACCGAGGAAACATGTGTTTCCTCAGAGATTAATATATCAAGTCTTCCACAGCTTGATTGCAGACTGTAGCTGCAGGGACTCTAACCGAAAGGCGACACTATAAATAAGCCCCCTGCATTCTCCAGGATACCGAAGTCCAGAATTTCTTTAGCTGCGATCATTTGCTGTCCTGAGATTTCTTAAAGTATAGCTACAGTAATATTCTTTTTATAACAGATTAATTCTATCCCTGACGGAAAATTCTGATATACGATGGAAAAGTCCTTGGCGAAATCCGCCGCACATCTTTCTTGTTAGCGGGATAACTCAAAAACTATTTCATGGATCAATTTCAATTTTCATTCCCCCATAGACCATAGTGCGAGAAAGAACTTGACAAAGATTTTTGAAAAGATCAGTTGTATATTCCCACCACCAGGTGGAGCTTTATCTCCGAAATCAGTTTTCGGGCCATACGTTACTCAACTGTTGAACCGATTTAGTCCAAATTTTGGTGCATATGAATGGACCGTGGAGATCTATCTTGTATCATCTTTTACTCTTATAGTTCATATTTTGTTCACTAGATGAGCTCTTATTATGAAAAACACTGTTTTTTGAACATTGCTTGTTTGTTTTTTTCTCCAAATTTACCTGATATGAACCGGCTTGAGGAAATCTAACTGGAATTTATCATATTTTACTATAATTGTTCATAATCCACTCATAGCTCCTCATACAGAGTCCAAAGTCTTTGGTGCTCAGACTCTTTGGGGAGATTGTGATCGAAGGGTCTCTGCCCTGAGCAGCAGCATGGAATATTCCAAGTTTGGAGTCTGGATACTGGTGGTGGTGTCTGATGACTCTGCTGAGGTTGATGTATGATCAGGCTGATGGATCTGCGAGGACCATGTGGAGATGGGGAGTGGAGAGCGACTTAAACGGCAGCACAAAATAAATGGAATAATGGATAGAGAGTCATATTTTATAGTCAGCAGCAGATGGTGATGGGCTAATCAAAGCAGGTGAGACACAGTGACTGGACTGATGAGGCTACCTGAATGAGTGCAGCTGATGCCCCAGACCAGGAAGCAGGTAAATGAGGCTGAGAATATGTGAAAGGTGAGAAGAATATAGTTGAATGAGCAGTAACTGTGGCCCGAGTGTGCAGGAGGATAGTCATTCAGTTTAAACTTTCAATAGATTTCCATACATATGTAAGTGTTAGATGAGATGAGACAAAAAAAGAAATACTGTAGCTTTGCTGAACATGCTAATTTTATACAGAAAGGCCCCAAGTCCCAAGTTGGATTTGTACCCAGAACCTTTCACGCACCACTGCTAAGCACCTCGCCGCGTTGAAAACATTCAGCACCTGCATTCACTGCTGTTAATGAGCTGAATTACAGCAGAATGAGCTTTGTTCTCACAAGTTAACAACTTCTGATATTGGGATAACAGCCTTTCAGAAATTTCTTTTTGATAAATAATAGACGTCCTCTGCTCCTGCACCCTGGGACATTAACTTAGAAAGCATATCGTTTATTAGAATTTGAGGAAGGAATTTTGCAGCTGAGTCACTGCAGCTCCTGGAAAGGACCTTAAAAGTAAACTTTGAGTGTCATTTAATTAAAACGTTGATTTTGTTAGGGTAAAAATGTGTGTGTGTGTTTAGATATATCTTTTTCTCGTTTGTACAGCGCATTTTTCTCAATTCAGTTGGCAAAGATGGAAATGCAGAGGAGGTCTGCATTATCAAAGAGTAAGCTCCCCTCTTTCCAGTTCATCTTCTTCTTCCTGTAATAATCTTCGGAAGATACTATTATTAACCGGAGAAAACCCTGTTCTCATAAAAAAATAATATGGAAATGGAATGAGGAATGATTTAAAAACCGGATTTATACCTAAGAGCTGGGATGATGCCATCTTTGGAATGCACTCCCATTATAGCGCTTGGGTTGCTTGTGGATGATTTGATGGAGATGGTGGTCTCACCTTAATTGCCATTTAAAGCTTGCATACACTATTCCACATATTCATCTCTGATGACGTGCCTTCTGCTAGATATATGCAGCTCGTGTCGCTCTCACCGCAACACCTCGGGATTTGAGAACTCAGATGCCGCACCCTGGCATTTTACATGCGCCTCCAAATCTGGTTATGCTATTCAACTGTCTGGCATTTCCAAAGGTCAGAACCTTTACTTGTTCATTTGGTTCCTTCGGTGTCAATGTTTCTATGTTCAACATGAGTTTTTCCAGGCGGATGTCGGAGGTCTGGGTCTAGTTGGGGCTGCGGGAAGGGACAGATCAGCACTGCCAAACAATTTCTCAGCAGGCCCTCTGTGATCTCTTGTGCTTTGATCTCATGGACCTTATCTTTGAACCTGCTCTAGAGAAGATCTGTAAAAACATATAATGCTAGATTTTTCTACTAAGCCCCCAGCGCCAAACCTAAGAGACAATAGCACATTAAAACAGCTGACCACAACTTTTTTTTGCCGTTAAGTTAAAAATTCAATATTGCCCTGTTGCCTCATTGCGGTATGGCTTCTAACAATGCACTCGCCGGTATGCGGGTTTCCTGCAGCGAGCAGATCTGCCTGCTGCAGCAAATATCTACCATAGAAGGACTGAGGATGTGACAGATTCTCCTGTAGCACCAGGCGACGTGGGTTGGAGAGGAAAAGCAGAGCAGAGTCTGAGTGGCTAAAAACTGAGAGAGATGAACCATGATGGCCTCTTCCTCTCCTCTGAAAGGAGGCTGCGGGCTTATCCTGCAGTAAGAAGGTTAGGGATTCATCATTGACCAGAAAATTCAAGTGTGTGTGTGATCAGGGTGGCTGGCCCATTGCTGGGCTAAATGGAAGACTAATGGGTAGTGGGAGCGAGCCTGAAGGGCTCTGAGGAGTCCTGTTCTCTCTCGCTCCACCTGTCATCCATCACATTTCCAGCTGATACTGGGAGATAGCCGTGCCACTCTGGTGGGAGGGGAGGGGGGGGGGCATTGCAGAGAATTTTGAACATTCAGCATTTAGTATCCATTCTCACCCACCAGTTGAAGCAGGAACCCATCTGTGTGTGTGTGTGGAGGCGATACCGCTGCACATGCCTGCACTGAAAATGCTCTAACAAGAAGGAGGCCGTGTTGAGAATCGCATGTTTACGTAACATCATATCAGATGAGTGCTGATACCGGTACAGTAACTGGAATTCTGCTGCTTAACTGAACGTTGCCTTTCCTCCTGTGTTTTTACTCTCCTTAGTAAGAAGAGTAGTTCAACATGTGCTTGGCCTGTCAACTGGCTACCAGCAGCACGCTTACCGACAACAGCCAACACTGCAGATATCATTTCTGTCTGCCGTGTCTTTAGAGCGTAACGATTTTTTGTCCAGAATGACAATACCACTGTAGAGTAGTAGGTAAAGCTTTATTTATAAAGTACCTTTCGAATCAGTGGTTACCAAGTGCTTTATCCAAATAGGAAAACATAAAGAAAGAAGACAAGATAAAACCAGATAGAACCTTTCTTCTCCCATGGGTCAGTGGGAGGATAAAGCTCTCGGTAGCTGTGAGGTCCCAGTCCATTTCCCTTCCACATTTTGCAGACTGCACCAGTTACGCCACACTGGAGAAAACAAAGTACTCCAGCGGATCACATACCTTATTTCCACTATGTTGACTAATTTTGTGAAGCTTTCATTACTGATGCTGTTTATCATATCCTTTAACAGTCGGAGATATTATGTGATGGTCGTCGTCATCGCCGCCGCAACTTTCACAGCCGTCGAGTTGAGTTATCAAGAATAACGGATAACTATTTCAACCAGAGAAGACAAAATGTAGAAAAGATGAATGATTTATTACAGCAGCAGATGGGGGATAATAAGGGCTGCAGTAATCGATTATTTTAGTAATTGAGTATTCTAACGATTATTCTGGTGATTAATTGAGTAATCGAATAAGAAATACTGCGTGTTTTCCGACCAACCCCCAGAGTCACCACCGCACTCTCTCAGTCTTTGTCTGACCCTTTTTACCCCCACAAATTTAAGGCGGCGTGAGTCTCTGTTCGCACTTAGAGATAAGTTATCGCCCTCTTTTACATCCCTTCACCCGGTGAGAAGCATCTCCTGGGAGACGCCGGTCCGGTGGGGGGCAAGAAGTTTAAGTGAGAATAGATGAGGTGACTTGTAGAGAGTTGATCCAGTTCGCCACCAGTAGCAAGCAAAACACAAACTGCAACACGATGCCATCGTTTGGCAGGCTACCGGCACAAAATGTGAGTATCAGTTTCTTTGGTGCTCAGGATCTTTGGTGTCATTTTTTACTCTAGTAGTTCATATTTTACTCTCTAGGTGGAGCCTTTTTTTTTACAACATAACTTACCAACATCACTTAACTTCAAGGAAAACTTCAACATAAGTTGTTTTAATCCTTAAAGCGACTGAGGTTAGCGACGGAGGATAGCACAGTCATCCACAGGGGATGACGATTCTTTGACAAATATTGCCAGTTACAAATAAACCTGGCTGTACTCACAAATGTGATGAGCTTTGAGAGTGGTCCTTTCAGCGGCAGACATTACACAGAGGTCACACAGAACCGGGACTTTGTAGCGGCTTCAGTCTGCAACTTTCAAGCACAGGCAGCATACAAGCCCAATCTGAGTGCTTCAGAATATTGATGAGGTGCATATATTTTTATCAAGAACCCACAGAAAGGATGAAAGAGGCTCATAATGACTGACAGGAGCAAAGAAAGTAAAAAGAATGGCTTAGTGACCGTCGTTGATTTTAAATGAAGATGACATAAGTAAATTAGAGCATTTTGTCTCATTGTCAGAAAGATATTATGGTTTTCAAGCTTCAGGCTGAAGGTTCGGCTGTTTTTTGTCTGGTGTTGCGGTGTCAGTGCAACCAACCAATCAGTGGCTCTGCTTTTTCTCTGGTGAAGAAAGGACTACTGGGAAGTTGATGCACACGCATGTTGCAACAAAGGCGGGGAGAATTGGCTTTTGCAAAGCCCTTTTATATCGGCTCGGATTAGAGTTCTTTTAATACGTGTGTCACCTTGAGGGCAAATAAAAGAGATTATGATTTTTTTTACACTCCTTTTTTTAATCACCTCTCTTAGGGGTCCTTTACAGTGCAAAAAAACATCAAAACTCAAATGTGATGTTTATTGAATAGTCAGAATATGAAAAGGCATCCCATGCAAATTGGTGCTCACATGGAATACGAGACTGAAACGTTCTAGAGGCAAATGCAATTAGTTTTTTGCCATTTATCAGGCATTACAGTAAAACCTTGTCTGCCCATGACCCTGACGTCGGTTCACCACAATTTCTCAGTATTTTTTCTCAGACCACTTTGGTAACTCCTCCAGGAACACCCAAGACCTGTAGTTCCGGAGATGCTCTTACCCGGTTGTCTTGCCATCTCAATTGGACACTTGTCAAACCTGCTGAGATCCTTACGCCTGAACATTTTCGCTCAGTTCCAACACACCAACATCAGCACAAACTGTTAACATGCTGCCTAATATATCTCACTCACTGCCAAGTGTAATTATGATGAGATGATCAATGTAAGTCTGATTTAACCTGTCAGTGGTTATAATGTTATGGCTTATGCCAAACCAATACTGGTTGGCGAAGAAGGGATCGCCTGGATCATAAATTTCTAAGCTTGTGAGTGGCCCGCCGCTCGACTAAAACTAAACATCGTCCATGTTTAACGTCCCAAATTCTCATCATCATCTTCATACTGAAGTGAATTAAGAGGATTTTGTAGCAGCTGAAGCGTTTTCACCATATTTTCAAACCTTTTCTCTTCCACAACGGCAACCTCATGGCTGCAGCAAGCATCCCAATACATTTTAAGAAGCTCCACCCCATTCAGATTCTTTTTAAATGCCGCAGTGAGAAATATTTTTATTGTTATTTCCTGACACTGTGACGGCCCTTCAAATGTGATCTCGATGTGATGCCATTGTGGGGTTTCCACGGGGTACAATGCCTATAAACCTGTTGAGTTTTTTTCTACCATCTTTCACCAGAATACTGCTCCGAGAGGGAAAAATGCTCAATGATTTGTCAGGCTTTTTAAATTCTTAACCTTCTCCAGAATCCATGACTGTGTAAAAAATAGTACAACTGTTTTTTTTAACAGTCCCGGCTCATTTTGGCATTTTAAAGGGAATTAAATAGTAAATTGAAATTTAAAATCTGTTCATTTGCATTGTGGACACAGGATGTCTTGGGGTGCTACTCCCTGCTATTGCTAGCTCTGCTTCTTTCTCTAATAAGTGACCGCTATCAAGACGTTCGATCACCATAACATAATGTTTAAGTGGTGAAAAGAGTTTAGATGAAAATTTAAAAAAGTCACTGTAACATGACCCTAAACCAAAAGTTGAAATGAAGCTCTAGTGAAAGTTCAATCAGAAAGACTATCACCTGATACACTCAGGTCACAGTCTGTGCTTGTACTACCCCACCATTCTCACCTTTCACCCACGCTCAGTCTCAATTATCCGGTTGGCTGATCAGCTCTTCTCATAAGTTGATCCCAGTTGATCACATTTACCCGGTCTCGGTGACACATCCTCCATATTAGCCAATCGTCTTGCCGCCCCTTTTTAAATATGATTTTCCCCATTCATCAAGTTCTTTCAGTTCTTTGTTGCTGGTTCATGCTCCCTCCAACTCCCTCTCTCGCCTCAGTCCTCATGGATCCATCAACTTCATCATTCATTGGTCTCAGCAGAGTCATCAGCCACCACCACCACCAGCACCCAGGCTTCAATAGGGGATACAACTGCAGAATAATCGATGTAATCGACAACAATCGATTATGAAAGGAGTTGTGACCAATTTAATAGTCGATTAGTCGGTGATGTCATTGGACACAACCTCTGACACCGCCTATTAAGAAGGAAGTCAACATTGGCGCCATGGCAACAGCATCGCAACAGACCAAACAAACATCCAAGGTGTGGGAGCATTTCTCCCTCAACAGGGCCAAAACATTTTATCAATGGCAAGATTTGCAAAGCTGACCTGTCCTGTAGTGGAGATCCTTGGTAATGCTGGAGAATTTGAAGCGGAGGATTTAGCTCTGTACAGGATGAAGAATAGTCTCTAAAAGCTTGTGCAAGCTAGCTCAATGTTAAAGGGCACATACTTAATGCTTCTGTTGGTTTATTTCTATAATCTATTTATACATTTTATTCACCTTTTGTATCAGCAGTGATGTGATGCAACATGAAAGGACTAAATTACACTTCAGTAAATACACTGTTGGTATAGTAACCTGTTTGTTTTAACAGTCTGTTATAAAAGAAGTAAAGTTTATTAAAAGACAATTTGGAAAGAAGAATTCATCTTTACTGTTTTTTTGTAAGTTTGGACGTGCCTAAAACAACTTCAAGCTAGATTCACAAGCCGATGACAAAATAAAAGCCATTTAGAAATTGGGTATCTATTATTATTTTTTACTTAACCTTCATTTAACCAGGAGAAGAAAAAAACAGATTAATCGATTAATCTGTCGATTATTGAAACAATTAAACGACTATCCAAAGTCAAGTTTCAGAGGTTCAACAAGTTACAGATATGCGATGCAGAGAGAATTACTTTTAAAAATAACTTTTAACCTGGGCATTCACCAAGAAGAGACCTCAAATGAGAATTTCCTGCTCCCTTTGCTGAAGAGAGTTTTCTCTGCTTGGTGAGACAGAAGTTGCCATCAGAGTGAAAGTGGAAATGGGGGGCTGGCGACACTAGTGAACTGATGAGGGCTGTCACTGCTCACTTGAGAAGGTCGGCTTCTCTGCAATGAGACGTGCTTCTTGATGCAGTCAGAAAATGATGTCCTGACTTGTGAGGGGGGGTCAATATCATTGGCCATCACAATGTTTCACAGTGGGTGTCATCTGAAATAGATTGAGTAGACATTGCTCGCCCCTAAAGTGTAGAATACATTCAGAATAATTTCACTCCTCTACATTGCTGTCAGACAGCGTCTTCTGATGGGAAACTGAAGCCACACATTAATATTTAAAGCAACATTTCTTGACAAAAAGCATCAAATAACAACCGTCTGCCACCTCTCATGAAAAGCAGGAGTCTTGAATTCACAAGCGGCTGAGCTGAAAACAAGGTTTCAGGAGTATATGAGCATATCCCATCCCGTTAGCTGTATGGAATCATAATAGCTTATTCCACAGATGCTCTAAAGTCTTGAAATTAATATGATTTAAATTATCATTAAAAATATAGAATAGAAGGGGGTTGATACTGATTCTGAACTACACACCCCACTGACCTCAACACGGTCACACCGTGCTGCCCACTCAAACCGCCTCCTCCTCCCACGGACTAAGCTCAGCACCATGGGTGATCGGGCCTTCTGTTCTGCAGCCCCTTGTCTGTGGAATGCCCTCCCTGACCATCTGAGGGCTCCACAGACGACAGAGACTTTTAAAAAAACAACTTTCCTTTTTTAGCCGCGAGTGTGGACCTCCTTTGTGCGCTTCAAGACTAGAGCAGAGAACAAATGGATCTCAGGTTATCCTCCCTCACGCTCCCTCTCATTGAGCATCATGCACTCGCAGAATGGTATCCCCGGGCCCGGGCCCTCTTACGTTTGGAAGGAATCGAGTGAGATAAAGCTAAGTAAGCCAGAATCTGCAGGCTTTCATATCATTTATTATTGCTATTTGTTAGTAAAATTCCTTTCACTCTGTATAAAATAACTTGGAAAGGGTATATTTTAAGGGAATATTTTAAGGGAATATTTTTGGGATATAGAACGAACTAATGCGATTTCCATTCATTTGAATGGGGAAATTCCTTTTTGGTTTTCTTTTTGGTCTGCGAGCAAGGTCTTGGTACGAATTAAGCTCGTAAACGGAGGTTCCACTGTATATATAATCGACACTTACATACTGCATAAGGAAAAACTGAGGCAGTCAAGAACAAAAGACAAAGTCAAACTCAAACAAGTCCAAGAGCCATCACGCAAATGCAAAGAATCCAGTGAAGGAGGCAACGTCCAAAATCAAACCTAAAATACCAGATAGATAGCAACGGGAGCAGAAAACCTTTAAAACATTTATCTTCCTCCCAGGATGGTTGTTTAGTCCGTATAGAGAATGGGATTCTAGATAGTTATAATGTGAAATGTGAAGCAGCAGAAAATGAATAAATATAATTATAATTACAATTAATACAATTGTCTAATGTTATACTTATTTATATCTCATGAAATTAGAATATGTACATATTTATTTATTTCATTATTTTAAAGAAGAAGAAAGAAGAAATCCTATATTTCTTGTCTGAAGGGATTTCTATTTCTCTGCATTTGACCCAACCCTGAGGGAGTAGTGGGCGGCCCCTTGGAAGAGTTAGGTTTTCAGGGTCTTGCCCAAGGACCCTCCGACAGGTAGACCCTGGTGGGACTTGAACCAGCTACCTTCCGATCTTCTGTTGGGAGACGGCCGCTCTACGTACTGAGCTACAGCCGCCCCCACATATACAGTATACCAGTCATGGGATTCTACGCCCTTCAATCAACCCCTAGATAATTGGCTTCATCTGCATTTTATGCCAGTCGGAAAACACATATTTTCACATTCCGCTGATGGTACGACGTTTCTCCAAAGCGTGGGTATGATATTTGTCCGACCTTTGACAACTCAACCCACTCAAGAAGATCTTGAAATCATTGAAAATGTATTTATCCAATCCGGCAGTTTGAATAACATCCTGATTAGAACTGCACAACACATCATTGCTAATTTTAATGAAGGGGCATCAAAAAGAATCTGTCAAGGACTAAGAATAGGAGATTTTTTCTCTATTAGTTTAATATGTCCTCTGATACTGATGCCAACGGAAGGTCAGAGGATGTTTTTTGGGGCAAAATATCCTATCTCCATAATATGGGGACTTGTTTTAAAAACACAAACAAACACACACACACACACACAACTTTAAAAAAGACTACATTATCCAAGTCTTTGGACTGGACATCAAATGTGCAAATTATGCGTGCGAAGGAAATAGTCCAAACTGCGATAATTATATATATATAGTAACAAATTTCACATTTAATGTGGACTGTATGTTATTCCTGTGTTTACAGGGGCATATAGGTTCAGAAAAATAATCCATGTTGGCTTTTGTTGGCGTGGGGATTTTGTAGGATGAGATTTTGAGTTTGACCGATTGTAGCCTTTTGTTCGTGTTGTAATTGTTTTATGATGAAATAAATTATTTGAGAAATTTTGAAGAATAACAGTTGAAGTTGAATATAAAAAAATGATGTTATGTTAAAATAAAGTTATTTTAGCTGAAAGGTTCAATGTTTATTTTGGAATAATTGAGACAAATTAAAGCTACAGAAAGCAGGTTGAGGAAATGCTTTTACTTTGAAATGAACTGGAAATTTTATAAGAGCTTCCAGTTAGCTTTATTATTATTATTTATATATTATTAACATTTCCCTACAACCTGAACGTCTCAAACATTTTGTGTCAAACAAAAATTTAAAAAGTCAACCTTATGAAATGATTTTTATGGTAAAATTTTGTATTTCATCAAAAATACTCTTTAAGCTGAATACAAATTGCTCCACCTTTTATAAAACTCACACAAGTCCTCACATGCTTTGATGCGTAGAAAAAAATCCTACTTATCAATAGGACTTTTTCAATAGCTAAGCTTAATGCCTCCCCTGTGGTCCCTTTCACGTTTGGTGTCCCGCAGGGCTCCATCCCCGGTCCCTTACTCTTAAGCATATACATTCTGGCACTGGGTCATATTATAAACACGTTCAGTCGCATTTTTTCAAAAAGAAGATAGTGACTCAAAATGTCAACCAAATGGTTGAGCAGCATATTAAAGGCTTTTAATGCATGATGTGAAAAATAACTCAGAGTTACTCAGAGTTACTGAGTAACTTCACGTGACTTTCCATTAGAGTGGGGTTGGGTAAATAATGAAGGACCTTTACTTTCTGGGCCTCTCTCTCTGCAGTTTTAACGCGCGACGTCGTGAGCAGCAGACGCCATCCTCCCGAGCCTCGCCAAAATGCCACCATATCTCATAACACAACTGCAGCACTCCTCTCCCGCCGCAGAGCGTGGAGATCAACGCTGTTACAAGCGGCGGCGCGCGCTCTGGATTCTGGTGCCTGAGGCCTTGACATTGTGTGCACGTCCGCAATACGTGGTTTACGCTGACGGCGGCTCAGATGGAACCTTGAGCACCGCTGCTCCCTCGCTGCAGGCAGATAGATAGAGACATCCTTTACAAACAGTTTGAGGAGGTAAAAAGCAGGTAGTTGATTGTGCATTCATGTGGCACCCTTTTCTAATGCCACGCAAAGATTATGCAGAGCACCTTTAGATATCCTAGGAGAACGGGAACCTGCTCTCCTGCAACAATACGCACAATTATTCTGCTGCATTTATTAGACAAACAGACATTTTGATATAATCGGCTCCTGAGAGGAAAAAGACTTTCCTCTGTGGCGAAGGGTTTCATTCGCTCACGTCTGCGCCGAGAAAAGAACAACACACCAGCTCCCTGATTACTCCTCGTTATTTGCATAGTTCACAGTTAAGAATTCAATCAGACGTTTTCTGCTATTCAAACAAGTGTTATTAATTGTCGCAGTCTCATTAACTCCGAGCGCAGGGAGGGTAAACAGCCTTAGCAAAGGTGAAATGAAGCAAATAATGTGCACTTAGCTGTCAGTGGAAACAGTGTGTGTGTGTGTGTGGGAGTGTGTGTGTGTGTGGGTGGGGGGGTGGGTGGCGACAAAGCATTGCGTCAAGGTCGCTACATGTTGATATACAGTATATATTTATCCTTCAGGTCCTTAAATTATTTTTTTGAAGGTAATTTCTTCTCCTTTCTTGCCATTTCCTTGTTAATTTCCTTTCCTTTATTCACTTATCCGTCTCCCTTCATTTATTTGTTCCCTTCCCTTCCTTCCCATCGCTCCCGTTGTTTAACTTCCTTTGTTTCCATTCCTTTTCTCCTCCATTCTTTGCTGTCCTTCCTTTCTTCTCCTTTCCTCTGATTCTTTTATTTTATGTTTATATTTTATATATATATTTCTTTGACTTTCCCTGTAAATACCTCTCTTCTTTTGTTCCTCTTCCTCTCCTTTCTGGGCTTTTCTTTCCCTCGATTTGTCCATTTGTTTTCTCTTTCTTTACACTCTCCTCTTTCCTTTCATTACGTTACTCTCTCATCTTTATTTCTCCATCCCTCGTTTCTGTCCTTCCTTTTGTTTTTCCTATCCCTTCTTCCCTTTCCTCTTCCTTTAATTTCCATGTCACCGTCTTTTCATTTCTGTTTATTCCTTCCTTTTACTCCCCCTTGACTTAACTTTTCCCTCTCCTTTCATTTTCTTTATGCTCCTTCTTTCCTTTTCTTATCCTTTCCTTCTTCCTTTCTCTCCTTTCCTTTTCACCTTCCTCCTTATTTTCATTGACCCTGCTCTTTAATTTCGTAGGATTTTCACCTCTCCACACAACCTTCACACAGCCTTCCTTTTTTTTTTTACGTGCTCCTTTCCTTTCACCCTTTCCTTTTTGGAATCTTCTCTTTTTCCTTTCTTCATCCTTTTTCTTACCTTTCCCCTCCCTTCCCTTGATCATCTCCTTCCAATTCATCCTCTCCTTTTCCCCTTTTCCTTTCCCTATCATTTCCTTTGTTTTCATTCTCTCCTCACCTTTCCTTTTCATTTCCATCGATTCTTTCCTTCCCATTGTTCTTTTCATCTTCCCTGTCCTCAAATTGCATCGATTCTTTCCTTCCCGTCGTTCCTCCTCTTCCCCTATTTTCTCCTCCCTCGTTGCTGCACTCGTTCCTGAGGCAGATCATTAGTCAGCCCCTTTATTAACACGCTCCTGTCAATGACATAACCAGCCATGAAATAAGCATCAGCTAATGTGCATCCTTAATCCATATTGAACATGACATCTCCTTACTGATGGACATTAGCGGCGGCCCCCGTGTATTAACCTCTCCTCCTCCGTACGGCGAAGAAGGACGCTGATGACGGGAACAGCCCCCTGAGATGCTGCCTGTGTGAGATGTTTCTACAGGTTGATGGTGATGATGCAGCACGCCTCCTTATCACTATCTTCTCCCACATCATCTATATTTGCACACAAATAGATCCAGCCTTTATTGTCGTCTCGGTGCAGGCATCGAATATTTCGTGAAGATTATTGCGATGAAGCTCATGATGACTTTGCCCGTATGTTATTAAATGCAGCATCGCTGTCTAAGTCCTGAAGGAGGAGGAACAAACATTTGACTGCTGATGCAGCTTTTGAAAAGCTGGCTTGTATCTGTTTGTTGGGGCTCATACACTTAGCAATAATTTGTTTGTCCTCAAGCACGATTTAGGAAACACTGTAGGACGGATTTGCGTGTAAATTTACCCAGAGGTAGGTTTTAGCCTATCCTGAACGTGATTACAATTTTTGTGGTAACAAAATAATGAAAATTAATTTAAATAGAACTATAAGCTGTTTGGAAACGCACTAGAGACACTATAGACAAATGTAAACAGGAGAATGGCGTCTTTAAGTTCAAGTTGCGCCTAGAAAAAGCTAACTATGTGGGCTTTAGATGAACTAAAGCCTCTTTAACTGTCCTGCAGTTATTTAGGATGTGAAATGGAGATAATGTCAATAATAGCAGAGATTTGTGGGATTTTCTTGACTTACGGTAGTTTGGGTCACGTGGTGTCGGTAGCGTGAGCCGCTAAAGACGCTAACGGACATAAATATGTCTGTAAATAATTGAGATCGATGAACAAGTTTAGGAATAACAAAAAAACTGCGAAAGGCTTTAGCTTAACTTAAGTAATGAGAATGTCAGTTATTTATGTTGTGAAATTAAAATATGAAAATTATAGCGGAAATTAGTGAGATTTTTTCATTTCTGCTAATTTGGCTCTTATTTAGTCGGTAGCAGCTTAAGCTAAAGACGCTAACAGACCTGAAAATGTCTCTACATATTTAAGATCAATGAACAAGCTTAGCTGAGGGTTTAGCTGAACTAAAGTACAAGTAAGTTAATTATCTTGCAGTCGTTTGGGTTGTAAAATGAAAACTATGACAATAATAGTGGAGATCAGTTGTGAACAAGGATTTAGGAAAAACTACAAGACAGATTTCAATGACAATCTACCCACAGGTACGTTTTGGCGTATCCTAGAAGTGTTTCAACTTTTGTTATGTTGCCTGTGTTGCAGTATTTAAACATTTAAATGAAATAAAATTACAGGCTGTTTTGAAATAACTCATAAATTAATGGAGTAATCTGTCTGAACTTTTGCTAAATGAAGTGATGTAATTGAATCTAATCACAATAAAGTTTTGCCTCGGCGGAGGTTATTGCTCCCTGAGTGCTTTTTCTAGTTTCTAATTATTTTTTAAACTTTTGATCAAAGACTCAGTAGGGCCACATTGAAAGATTTAGAGATAAACTTGTAATATTCTGAGAATTAACTAATTTTATGAGAAAAGGACCGGCGAGAGATCAGCTTGAGTTTTCTCTGCCGGTGTAAACCGGTGCGTCACTTTGCTTATTAAGTAGTTTGCGATTTCTTTGAGATCACTATATGTGAAGGCTAAAGAAGCAAGTATCTAATGGACACCCCGGGTCAACTGGGCTATTAATAAAGAATTGCTTTTTGTTCTTGTTTTGTCTGAAAACAGTAGTGATCACATCTCAACATCTAATACCTTGTTTAAACTTGCGTTTTAGGCGATCGGATCAAAACAATGAGTCACATCGCCGTTTACACCTGTGGCTATCATCCGTCTCAAAATGTTTTCTCCAGATTTCGTTCCGCCACAAGGTCAATGGGCGACATGTCAGTTGTCCAGTAAGTCAGTTAAGCGCCATGTTTAGCTAGCTAGCATGTTCTACCGAACAACTTGATGACCGAACAACTTGAAGATGCTTCAAGTGCTAAGATTCATGTAGGAACTATTCCTGCTTGCTAAAGAGCGGAGGACAAGGCCCACATGAAACACAAAAGAAAAGGACTGACTTTCACTGCTAATGTGCTAGCCATAAGACAAACCACTGCGTCCAGCACTGATTACGTGTTTTCCTGTCTGGACACATTAACCTTTACACCACAAAGGATTTTTGGGCAAATGCGTCCCAGACAACCTCGCCGAGTGATTTGAATAATCGGATCACGTCCTGGTGGCGGTTTACACCTGTATTATGTCCGCTTGGGATCCCATCGGCCTAAACGCATTTTAAGTCTAAAAACAAGATCCACGAGATCTTCCCGGCGAACCTTTTGAATGACATAACCAAAACGAGGTGGCCGTAAAAGCAGCCTTAATGTCTCACACAACCATCTAAAGCTATGAGCACTAGTGTAATTCTGTTTCCCGTTTACACATCCAGCTGACGTGAAACAACACGAATCAATTAGTAGCAATATTTTTGGCCACTTTATGAACAAGAGGCTCGATACTTTGATCCACCCGACCTGATGTTTGACAAGCTGCTTTCTTTATGTACGCGCTCATGCCCCTCGATGGAACAGCCTTCTAATCTCATAGTCAATAATAGACTCGTGTTTTCCCTCCTAGAGAGTCAACATGCCTGACTGACTGTTTGAGCCTTTAAAGAATGTGTCGCTCTTTGATTCTGTCAGGCTTTTATGTGAAATATGTAAGATTTGAAATGCTTGAGGGCAGATGTTCCTTTCAAAGATATTCAGAAACTTGGTGGCGGCAATTACCTTTAGTTTGTTTATCGTTGAGACTTGCGTCATTATGGGGCTAAAGAAAGCATGCGTGGGTGCATGTCTGCAGTGCTGAGTTTTGATGTCACTGTCAGATGTTTGTTCACATGCAGGTGAAACAAACAGACTCAGAATCAGTCTGTGTGTGTGTGTGTGTGTGTGTGTGTGTGTGTGTGTGTGTGTGTGCGAGGACGCTTGTTAGATTGAGACGCCTGAGAGACGCGTGTCCCTGGTGAGATGAAGGAAAAGCATTGTGGCGTCGACAGGTGGGTGCATCAGCTGTCTTCAGCTCTTTCACCTCATGCAGGGCAAGGACACGACACCCACTGCCCACTTTGATACTGTGTCACCTAAGCTGTCACAGGCTGAGTCACCTGTCAATCACAGCGCGGTAATGCATTATGAGGTGCTCTGACCAAGGGCGCTGTCAGCCGCCGTGATGATTAACTCTGCAGAGGAGGTCAGATAATAGGGGTCGCCACGCGCTGCTGACTTATGGCACTGGGCAGGAATAGTCCTCCATAAGTGAGCAGCGTCATTAAAAGTAGACCTACGCTCTCGGCCCCCACAGCAAGGGTATATCCCCGAAAAAGCCCACAATCCTGTGCGTTGTACAAGCAATTTCCCTCATTGAACCACTCAGATTAAATGTGACTCACTAATAATGTCAAACAGTCCATATTGACTCAACCTAACTATTTCTATGAAGTGAGTAGTATGCTGTAAGATCAGACCCCATAGTGACTCAATAATGAAGATAAATACAGTTAACCTTTTTTTCTGAGCTCAGTAATAAAACAAGACAGATTTCCTTGTGTCCATTCATTTATGCTAAATTTAGACACAATTTGATTTATGTTTCAGAGGTTACGGAGATGAAATAGCTAGTGAGCCAGCTAGTGAGGGAAATATAAATAATTACAGTAAAATATGAAACATATATGTTAGATCTCCTTGAGGCAGTTCTTACGAGGTTTGAAGTTATGTACGAAAACTGTTTTTCTTTAAAAAATCCCCCCTAGTGAGTTGCATATGTTTTAATAGAGTAAAATATGATATGTACAAGATAAACCTCCTCCATTTGATTCATATGCATCACATTTTTTTCAAAATTGGAATAAAGGTTGAGAAATTATGGCCCAACAACTGTGATGAAGTCCTCCCCCTAGTGGAGGAAATATGCAACTGACTTTTTCCCGAAAGCAATCCGGAAGTCCCTCACCCTAAGATCTAAGGGCGTGTGAAATTTGTAAATGATCAAGGAAATGGTAATAATCAAATTAATAGTAATTTTCATTTGAAGGTCACCATAATTTAGGTATGTGCTGAACTGAAAACCCAAGAGGGGTTCGTATACTTTCACTCAGTACTGTATGTCCACTTAATAAGAATGTGTGAGTCTGAGTTCTGGTTCTAGCAGCTAAGAACATGGCTTTAGGGAGAAAATCTCAAACCACAGGCAAGAGGGAAAGTGCATTACCGAGCACGAATCCAGTAAATGGATCATAATCTCCGGTGTGCCGCCGCCTCGATACCGAAAGCTCGCAAAATGAAAATTGCACCTTTCCTCTCCACTTCCGCTAAAGGAGTTGATATTCCTTTAAATATTCAATTTGCAGGCTCACCAGGTAAAATCCATTAAAGCCGACCAAGAACGTCAATTGAATTAGGGCCGCATCGTACAAAGCATGGATTCCTTCAGCTGAGTGGCTCAGCCGGCACCTTGTTTGGAACCACAAGGCAAATGGGATTAGAAGGAGACACTGGCTGCTAATGTAATGACACAACTTTACAAATCAGGCAAAACCACAGAGAGTCACTAAGGGGCCTAATAGATTACAGAAACAAAGCACTGCGGTCTTTTATCAGCTTTTCTTCCGTATCTGCAAAATTTGCACCCCAAGTCGCTGAAACTGTCATCCAAGGGTAACTTGTTATTGTGTTGAATTAGGTGGTTTGAGAACATTCTGTCCGCCGTCTGAACACTAAGGCTTTGTGTATGAGGCCACAGAGGCCCTGTCGTTACCTCCACCAACAATATGGAGGACATCATCCATGTTGGTCATGTCGGTTCATCAGGATTGATTTTAAGGAATTGAATGGATTTCATTTCCAGCTTGATTGCAATTTTAGTTATTTGAATTTCCGAGAAATTCTGAGAAAAAAGAATTCCAATCTATCAGAAGGCGTTCTCCAGTACACCGATGATGTATAAATATTGAACACTGTTGGAGTTATTCCTAATTTGAGACTTAATGAGCCGGCTGTGACATTAATACAATATTTCACATTAATTGAATTATGGTCCTAATGCTCCCAACTCTGTCTGGTGGTTCTGCTGTGTTTGGTCCGTTTCACCCACATCTGTTATTCTCTGAAAACATCCACAAATGAATTTGAATTCAGGAAATGGATGTAATGGACCGTCCTTATATGTCCTAAGCACTGAACAAATAAGGGCATCAACGTGGGAAAACTCAAATGATCCGACTGAAACATGATTTCTTCTCTCCATCAGAAAATTCTGAAGGGGAATGTCCGATCCTCGGGCTGTGAGCTGGAGGGGTCTCGCAGCGAGACAAGGACTCCGCCTCTCTTTGTTTAACTACAGTTAAAGTTAGGGTCTTTTCTGTCTTTGGACCTGAATGCCTCTGAGTTGTGGTGGTGGGACCTGAAAAGAACAATTCATACTCCCAAACTCTGGACTACGGTCGCACTGAAGCGGTTGTGCAAAGTGGGCTGAATTTGCACCACAGTAATGTCAGTGATAAATCCCCAGATATGGGAAACATTTGGTTGCAGATGTTGCTCCTAATGGTGGAACAACTAGCCATTAAGTGTTCATGCTGCTGATTCAAGTAGTGCATGACCTTTCTGCCTCATTATATGAAATTAACATTTTAAACCTAAATATAGTTTGAAGGTCTAACACAGTCCAGAAGTCATGAGGGGCTCCAACACCTTTCTACCCGTTGCCATGCCAACTCTCTGAGCGTCTGGGTTTGTTATTGTTTTATCTCCTGGTGTGCTGATCACGGCGAGAGGTGGGCAGCTGTCCTTCCCTCACTCTCCTATAAAGGTCAGCAAGCTGGGGATGAAGTTGTGTCGATCAGATCAGGTTTGGACTGACAGTTCATTTTCATCAAAGTGGCTGTGGGCGAGGTCATCCTCTGCACGGGGAACCTGGGGCGCCTCTTGCCCCTCTGTGGATTATCCTCCACCCAACACTGCCTCACACTGTGGGGCGATGCTACCCCTCAGTTTCACTTCTGGACTCTACCAGCTCTGTGAAAAGTGGTAATTGACTTGTAAGGCCAGTTTATTTGAATATAGAGAGTGGTTGGACGGTGAAAATACTAAACAGCTATGGAAGATTTTAAAAGTCTGAAATGGCGTCATCTGATCTCAGATGATCCAAAGCTTTCATTCCTCTCCGTTCATTTTTTGCCCTCTTCGCCTTTGGCAAGACTCCTAACATGGTTTGCATTGATTTATTCTCTTCCACCAATTAAAAGCAATTTAGGGAGCAAGAGTAAGCCATGCTGGGAGTCGTTTACTGCAGCAGGCTGTTCATTACCTCATTCTGTGTGTGTGCGTGTGTGTGCGTGTGTGTGCGTGTGTGTCTGTGTGTGCGCGTGTGTGTATATCTGTGTGTGCATGTGTGTGCGTGCCTGCCAAAGTGTTTGAGTGTGTGCATGTGTGTTTGTCTGTGTGTGTGTGTGTCTGTGTGTGCGTGCGTATGCCTGTGTGTGAATGTGTGTGCGTACCTGCCAAAGTGTTTGAGTGTGTGCATGTGTGTTTGTCTGTGTGTGTGTGTGTCTGTGTGTGCGTGTGTATGCCTGTGTGTGAATGTGTGTGCGTACCTGCCAAAGTGTGTGAGTGTGTGCATGTGTTTGTCTCTGCGTGTGTTAGCGTGCATGCGTGTGCGTGCATATATTTCTGAGTGCGTGTGTGTGCGTGAGTGTGTGCTTGTGTGTGTCCGTATGTATGTGAATGTGTGCTTGTGTGTGCGTGTATATGTGTGTGGGTGTGCGCGCAGCCCTGTGTGGGGATATTTAGGTGTGTTCTTATGTATGTGCTTGCGTATGTGTTTGTATGTGTGTGTGTGGGTGTCTGTGTGTGTGCGTATGTATATGTGTGTGAGTACGTGCGTGTGTGTGTGACCTCCCGGGTGCCTCCCTTGTGCTCATTTAACTGTGACCAGAGCATGCATGTGCGTGCAGAGTCGCCATTCATGCTGAGTGTCACACCAACAGATGGGTGTGTAGATTCCCTGCACGTGCAAGGCATTAGTTCAGTTTGCGGGCTAAATCCTCGTGTTGTCGAAGCGGTGTCAGTTTCCTATGCCGCGACACAAAGCTTATCTTTTCCAAACTCCAATAACCCCGCGGGAAGAGGGGGCACACAAGCTCGGCATAGGACGAGGGGATGTGTGAAGGAAGCTCATGTAAATAACCTCAGGCTCTGGGGGAAGTTTAAGAAGCCAATGTCATGCTGAATGCTGAGTGTTATCCCTGAAGGATCCAGTCGCTGCTGCGCCCACCCTGTCCTCTAAAGCCTGACGGAGCTCCGTGCCATGATGACGGGTAATCCCTGCTTTGGACGGACGGCTGTTGTATTGAACTGGGGGGGCTGCAGGTGAAGAATTGAGCGCTTCAGATGGCAAGGAGTTTCAAACTGTGGGTAATACCAGCTACTAAGTTTCCCACTTTTTGAGAGGCCATGAATGTCAGTTCACAAAAAAGTGGGGAAACACTAGAAGTTGCATTATTTACACCGTCATGGTGGGATCTTAGGCTTTGGATTTGGGGTATTTTTTCTGCATCGATGACATCAAGAGGATCTTTTATAGTAAATTTCATTTTTAAGCACTGAAACCCCGCCCCTCAACACTGCAACCCGGAAACCTGTATGATATAATAATATCCCCGAAAAAGTCAGAGATATTATGGAATCTTCATCGCCGTGTCCGCATCCGGAAAACTATTTCCTACTTCATTTAGAAAATTGTATTCCCCAAAGACCTTAGTGTGAGGAAGAACTGGATTTGTTTTGGGAAACGTAGATTGCATATTGCTGCCACTGGGGGGAGTTTTATCTCTAAATTCAGAATGGGCCATCATTTCTTATCCGCCGGTCCGATCTCGCCCAAATTTGGTGCATATGAATTCTGTGCACTGGTGGGAACCGGTGGGGGTCTTACTGCATGATCCTTGTCCAACACACCATCATCTACTGTGACCCGATCTTCAGTGTTGATTGAGGCCTCGGACTTCTGACTTCCTCTGACTTTCATACATTATCATAAATTGTTATTTGTATGCCATAACTGTCTCAGGGTTTGGTTTACTTTTACAAAGGAAATGTGCTCCAATCCAGACCAAAGTTGAAGTTTCGCTGTGGAAAGAACTTCCCTCTTTTGAGCGTGGGTAGTTCATGCAGGCTGCAGCGGTCTCCAGCAACAAAAGCCCCGCAGTGAAAATTTGAATCTGATTCACTTTAGGAGGAGTCTGACGTTACCCCGTGGTGGCCATCAGACCAGCTGGTCAACAGCGTTGTTGTTCAAGCCATTTATACCTTCCACTGAGTTTTTATGAGGGTGCCTGGTGCCTGAAACCACTTTGTGCTGCCAGGAGACGGAGCAAGCAGAAGGAGAAGTACTCTGCAAACTTCTGCAGATGGAGAAAAACCTCTCTGAAAGATATTTGGGCAAGTTAAGAGCTGCAAAATGTGCGCTGCCCAGGTGGGGTTTATGAACCAAATTATGTCTCCCCCCCCCCCCCCCCCCCCCCCCCCCCACACACACACACACACACACACACACACACACACACACACACACACACACACACACACCGCTGCACAGCCCTGCACTAAACAGTGCAATGACTGTTGGTCCCAATGCAGCCTTATATGGATTTTAACAAATGAGTATTTAAAATGTGCTTAAAGATAAGTTCTGTTTGCACAAATCTTCAACTCCACCTGTCAAAACAGGGAGAGAAAACCGACGTGTCGTGTGTAGTTCCAATTTACCAGCCATTTCCTCTGGGTATGCAACTATTTATTTCTTCCATTTTTCTCAAACCTGGGGATGAAAAGGAGCAAAACTGTGTTAAAGAAAGAAAGAAAGAAATAAAGTGTGCGGGTTAATCTCTCTCGCCAAAGGCAGTGTGGTGACTTTATCTTTTCGTCACAGCTTAACAGAGTCCTGCTCTCATGTGTTTGTTCGTGAGTGAATTTGCAGGGCGTACACGCGTGAGGACACAAGTGTGTATCGTCATATGTTCCCAAGCCCGGCCTGTTTGAGTTTTGAAAGCGTTGGGTCTTGAGCTGAAAATGAAATGCATGGTGTTTACCTCCGCCCGCGTTCATCTGCAGATTAGCTGGCGGTTGCATTCCAGATCACCTGCCCCCATGCGGGAGAAACCCTTTTCCTGCAGCCTATGTTAAGCCCCACTACCTATCGCCCCCTCCAACATGGGAATCACTTTCACATCACAGCCCGCACAAATTATTCCAGATCCTCAAATTAATAGACAGAGACGTTTGTAGAATTAACTCAGAGTGTGGTTTGGTTTCATCTAATCAAACTGAACAGAAAAAGCTAATATAAGTCCAAATTTATTGTGAATTAATTATCACACGTGTTATATGCTGCTCTTATCTCCTCCGCCTTCTTTTTTTTCTCTCCGCCCGTTTCATTACCCCCCTCTCGCCGTGCTTTTGAAAATCCAATTAGGTGGAGGCATTGTGCGAGCAAGCCACAAAAAAACACGCTCCACGATAGCGATTCTATGATTTCTTCAAATGGGATTTTCTGAATGCTCCCCTTTCACGCTGCGTCGTCACTAAAGATGGAGTAATTGGCAAACACAATCCTATAGAAAATGTTTCCCCCCTTCGCTCTTATAGCAACTCAACATAATGCGGGCTTCTGTAATCTCTCTTGCGTGATTGAGAAATGAAAAGCCAATGAAATGTGTCTCCTGACGAGCGAGGGGAAACAACTGCTACTGCAGGTAGCGGCACTTAGCGGCTCCCCCATTGACAAGTGAGCAAACACAACATAATTGTCTCCTATATTGCATTGTTTCAGAGTTTAACAGTCACTTCTGGCGGGCTGTCACTACGCCTATCAAATGCTAAAATATGGCGCTCTGTGTGCTTTAATAGATGCTCATATTGGCGTGCTCACAGATGGAGGACGCTTAATGTTTTCTGTTTGTTCAGGGTAGTTTGAAAAGAGGGAAGTGGTGAATAATTCAAAACGTGGCCACAGTCAAGGTTTGTCTCTGCTTCATACTATGAAAAAATGAAGACAAGGCGTGAGATTTAGATAAAGGAAATCTTGAAATGGGAGGTAAACCAAGTTTCACTATATTTTACTAACGTTTGGAGGTTATGTGTCTCAGAATCAGCCAGTAACACTTAAAACTTTGGTGCAAGATCAAACTGTGTGCATTTTTTGCATGTTTTTCTTGTTTTTTAATTCAAATTATCTTAATATTCACATCATCAATTTCCCCAGTAGAGGTTTATTATAAAGTCTCTATCTATGTAGCAGTGACACTGTTGTAGATTTACGACCATTTCGACTTTGAAATCAGATTATAGGGTAATATCTCCATTAAAATTCTCTAGAAGTTTGCTGGGGAAACTAAATTTGAGCTTTTGTGATATTTTCAAGTCCAATTGGAGTCTATGTAAATTGGAGTCTATTTAGGCGGATGAACAACCTAATAGGATGTTCATCCGCCTAAAAACAAGTCCCTACATCTCAATGAAATGTTTCTTATTCAGTGATTGTGTCCTAAAGTCAAATGGAATAAGATATTTTGACTAGAAATTAGACAAATACCACAGCGTTCTGATTTTGATGGTGAATCTCGGCAAACGGCACTTTTTTTTTATAGAGGATTTAACAACCTGCATAGTCGCGCTCTGTCCACGCATACGCACCGACTAAGGATCTCTTCCCTAATCCTTCTCCTTCTCACTGTTTGTCCATCTACTTTAACTCCTACACACATAAGGCCTTACCTGCAGGATTTGCTTTGTCTCTGATCTTTTTTTTTGATTTGAAACGGAAATCAAAAGAAAAAAGGTTTAGAGTTTTCGCCCGCCACGTAGCTTATAGCTCTTTGAGTCTGCACTTAAAAGAACGGTTCAACCAGAAAATGAAAATTCAATCATTATCTGCTCACTCCCACGCCCAAGGATTGTCAAGAGAAGTTTCCTGAGAATATTCCTGGCGTTTCACAGCCCAAACAGAGGAAGGAGACGTCTCAGATTTTATTCACATCCTTAAACAGACTGACAGACATCTGAGTGTGGAATCTGGGTCTGTATATATTTACATGAATCACGGCGGGACTGTTGCCCCTTACTTTTCAGAATAGACGTTTTAAAAGGTGATTCAGGGTTGGTATTGTTCCACTCATTGTCAACTAGTGGGATATGTTGAATTATTGCACCAGAGGCGAAAATGATCATGTTTTAAGGAAGACTTTTCGCACCTATTAGAGGTCAGCACCATGTCCTTCAAAAAACATTTCAATCACAGAAGACAAAATGCAGAAAAGAAGAAAGGGTGTGATTGAGGAGTCTATGCCTTGAGCAGATCTGGAATCTGGATACTGGTGGTGGGGGCTGATGGATCTGCTCAGGCCGAGGCTGAGGCGGATGGATCTGCGAGGAGTAGGTGGAGATGGGAAGGTGGTTGGTGCGTGAACCAGCAGCATGAAAGAACTGGAGGGAGGGTGAGAGACATATTTAAAGACAGCAGCTGAACAGTAACTGTGAGTTTTAACTTTTTTCATTTACAGTAACTCAAAGGTTAGAAAAAAAGGGCAGCTCTCTAGTGTGGCGAGCTTGATTGGCTGCGCAGACATCAGATGGGGAGACGCATAAAGACTGATGCAGCGTTAACATCGTGACTTAGTCGGCAAATTTGTTAAATTGGGATAACTTTAACCAAAAATGTGTCATACCTTCATTCATACTTTATCCTTAATCGCTTATCCTGATCAGGGTCAACGAGGGCTGGAGCCTGTCCCCGCTGACATAAACCCCCCATGTGTCACACACTGGTGTAAGTATTGTACATTATCGGAATTTGGGGATTTTTGATTAGACATCCGCCAGAGGTTAAATCATCGTACGTATATGATAATTATCTTACGCGTGGCAAAGCTAGTTCCTGCTATGAGGCGTAAGGCGAGGCAGCAGCAGCGCCACGCCACCATGACCTGATGTTCTTGTGTTATCTGTGTGAGAGTCTGTCGTGGAGGAAAGACTCTCTCGGTTAAGATTGGCCATCTTCACTTGATGGACAGTTATCCCCCCCACACACACACACACACACACACACACACACACTCTGAAGCTGCCTCTGCGTTCTTCTGACGGCATGCATTTCAACAAATGAGCTTCTTGCTTTGCGCCAGCAGCTTAAGCTATAGCATCAAAAGACAAGGCACCAAAGTGGAAAAAACTTTTCTTTCCCTACAGGCATACATTCAATTAAAAAATGAGCTAAAAACAGTTCATACTTTGAAAGAAATTCATTGGATTCATTTATTTCTTAATTCTTATCCTAATTGAGTTCTAAAACTCTGTTTACCGGTTTTACTCGAGAACTCAGGAGCAAACTAAATAACACTGCTAATATTAAGAGATAAGTAGTCAACATACATTTCTTCATAAGGCAAAAAAAACATTTGAAGAAAAAAAGGCAATTGACCATAGGAGGACCGACCCAAGGGTTCAAAGGTCGGACAGCAGGATTGTATCTGATGAACTTACAATATATTTCTGACCCGTCCCTCAATGTCATTTAACCAAAAAAGATGTTTCTTGTCCCGATAATCAATATGTAACAACCCCGCTGACTTCTATGAGGGCAACTTTCCTCTTCTTCTGATGAGGTTTGTGCTTCTCCTACATTGTAATTACAATATATTTTCATGTATGTCAGTGGTGTGTTCAATGGTGTCCAGAGTTCTTTTCGGAATAATCTTCCACAACAGAGACCAAGTCAAAGAAGAAGAAGTGAAATGGTGTGGAGTGTGTGCGTGGGTTCGCTCTCGCTTCTCCGGCTTCCTCCCACAGTCCAAAAACATGCGGTGTAGGTGAAGCGGTGACTCTTGAGTTGGCCGTGGGAGCGAATGGCAGCATGAATAGTTGCCTTGTCTCTGTGTGATGAACTGGCGACTTATCTACGTTGTACACCGCCTCCCGCCCAACGTGAGCTGGGATAAGCTCCAGCCCCCTCCATGACTTCGCACAGGATAAGCGATTATAGAAAAAGACACATCATCTTGAGCAAATGTAAATGAAACAGGTTTTCCATTACTCTTAATGCCTATTTTTTATACATTAAAAAAAAAAGCTCTTTCATTCCGGATCCATCCCAACATTCAATGGAGTGAATCTGAAGTCCAGCTTTCCCAACCAGTCGGGAAAATCTGTCACGTGATATTTTGTGTAATCCAGTATAAACACGACATCGTTCAGCAGGGACATTTAATGTGAGAGAGCAGCGGGTGCAGAATGTGTACTCAATGAAAACATTCTTTCTCACCTTCCTCCTGTGCGCTCAGTGGGGTTTTTGAAATCGGAAATGGGTCACAGTGACAAAAAAAATACAGGTGAGAATCGATGTCTTGATATGACTTTTTGTTTGATTTAGCATTTTGAGTATTGAATATTTTATTTACCCATTATTTTTTTCAGACATCGTACATCACTCATATAGTTTTCATTTGAGCAAAATTACCTCGCTTTGAGTCTTTGATAGCTTCTTCAGGCAACAAAGAACGCAAAAATCTTTGTTTGCCTCTATTTCTTGTTGATTCCAAAAAATGATCTGATCTGTGACTCACATTTTAATCCAATCCATCTGTGAAAATTATAAATCAGCCACATTAAAAGCATATAGCACCGTCCAATACATGTAAAAATATGGACTTTTAAGGTAGCCTAGACCAACAGAGGCTCTGTTCGAATAACAGTGTTATTGTATCATGTATATGAAATATACAATATACCAGAATATCATGTATATTCTTGTATATCTAACATCATAACATAAACATGTTTATGATGTTTTCATATCTTGTATATGAAAACATCATAAACATCGCACCGCCACAGCCCTACAACCCTTCACACACACATTTACACGCTGGTGGTGGTCGGTAAAGAGCACGGTGTCGCCTGACCAACAAGAGCAATAACCTTTCACACAATCTCTCACACTAATGGAACAGCTGCTGGGATCTCCTTCAGGTTCAATATGGTGCTCAAGGATAACTTGGAGATGCAGGGTCCAGGTGCTGGGGGAAATGAACCCTCCGATTAGTGGACAAACTGTTTGATCTAGCACACACTCGCAGTGTCAGATCCAACACACAAGACGGATAATATGCTAAAAAGGTGGGCACAAAGTGACGGCTTAAGGACAAAAAACATCCAACGTGTCCGTCTTTGCGAACAGCAGATCTCTGTCCAGACTTTAACCCTAAGAAACACGAGAACTTTTATACGACTTGATGGGCTAGGAGCTCATTTTTTCTCCATCTATGTTCTAACGTTCTAATAGATGGACCAACGTTCTGCCTCCTCAGGTCCTACTAGAAGTTACCCTTTACACTCGTAGTATTTATTTTGGTACATACAGGAAGTTCAAAGCAGCTCTCACAATAAAAACACAATCCGTCAAAAGAATTGAATTTTAAATGAGTGTACGAAGTTTATGGTGCAAATGGCGTAGAGTAAATGTCTGGTCCTTGAATGCACCTGAATTTCGTTGTATATTTTGTACAGAATCTGAATCTAAATCTATTGTACATCGGAGGAGTGGATTAAGTGTGTTTCGATGTGTCACTTGTGTGTGTTTTTTTCATCCCGGCGTCTGCTCTTCTGCTCTACGAAGCTGCAGACGCTCGGATGAGCACAGCGCTATACGCTGTTCCATTAGCTGCCAACAACAAACCATAACAAAGAACCGTCCCCCCGCTGTCTCTCTGCCGCAGCTCCTCTTCTCCCTGGGTTCCCACTGAGCTGCTGCACTGGCTGCACTCCGTCTATTTAGGCAGGATGGCACATTGAAAATGGAATTGCTGCTGATTGTGGTCCTCAGAGGAGTCTATGCAGAGAAATGGTCAGAGCAGATCACCGAACCTCGTGATGCATGCGAGTCGGGCCAGAGAAAGACCACCAGAGCCCGATAGAGGCCGGCCACAGAGGTAACTGGAATGAAGACAACTGGCTGGGGACTCATATTATCATACGGCCCCAACCTTATTGAATTTTCCCCTGGAAATGTTTATTTCCTTCAATGCTCCGCTGAGAAGAAGCTCTACTTATCTCATAACTATTTATTAGGGAAGCCCCTGAGGTGGTCCAAGCATACCATCAGGACTGAAGGAGAGAGAGAAAAGGAGTGAGAGGACGGGAAAAACCGGAGTCTCAGAATGATTTTCTTCACTTTTTATCCAAGGAAGGGTCGTGATGACATCAAATGGCTTAAGAATCCGGAATGGATCCCTCTGTGCTTTCTGATTGCCTCTCTACAGCTAGCATGCCTCCGCCTTTGTCAGGCTCAGCTTTTCTCAGACCTACCACGGCGCAGATGAAAACTCTTCTGGTTGTCTTGATTAATGACGGTCTTGAGGAATGTTGCCTATTGTAGCTTCAAACTGTCAGCTGTTGCCTCATTGCTCGGGGTCCCTTCTCTCCTCTGTGGGCCGTTCTCACTCTAGTTATGTAACACTTGCTATTCAGAAGAGTCGCTCTGCATTGTAGCTCTGCGGCTTAGCGTAAGGCATATTCAGAGACCGAGGAAAGCCCAGGTGTATTGACATGAAGTGTTCCCTTCCCCGTCTTTTTTCCGAGGGAGTGTCAGCTTTTCAAACTTCGGGGAAAGTTCGTCCTGATTGTTGCCCTTGAGTCACTTTCTTATGTCCTGCAATGCCAAACAACAAATTTATACCGTTTGATTGTATTTGATGCTTTCGAAATACAGCAAGAATGATGGAAACATTAAAGACATGGCTACCTGAAGCGTACACCTATCCTCCATAACATTATAACCAGTTATAGTAAAAGTGAATCTACTGATTATCTCTTTGCAATGGGTACCATATAACGGAAAAATTAATACGTTTTAGGGTCTGAGCTAATTTGACAGTGTCCAACATGTGCTGGCTGGACGACTGGGTCCGAGCATCTCCAGGAATACAGTTCTTGTTGGGTGTTCCTTGTCACCATTAGTTAGTACCAACAAAAGTGGCCTCATAGATGTTGCATGGGGAGGGAAAGCTGGCCTCGTATGTTTGATCCCACAGAAGAGAACAGTAGCAAGAGTTCCCAAAAAGTAAATGCTGGTTTTGATAGAAAGGTGTCAGAACACACCGAGACTTAGACATACTTTATTGGTTCTAAATAAAGAAATGTACTAGATTTACACCCAATGCATCTCAGCCTGCTTTGTGTGGGGCTGCATAGGAGCAGACTAGGCCTAGTTCTCATGCTGACCTCTGTCCGCTGCCAAGAGTGGCAACAATCTCCACGTTAGAATCGGAACCAATTGAAGAAGATGGACTGATCTGATGAATTAGGTCTCGCTTCTCATCGTGTGGACTTTCAGGTACGAGTGTGTGCTTACCTTTTGAAGACATGGCAATAGGAGCGCTACAGCAATGGCGAGGTAGTTTGGGCAATGCTCTCATGGAAGACCTTTTGGTACTGTCATATGTGGATTTTACCTTCTTTTTTTTTTTTTTACAACTAAAGAAACAACAATAATACAACATATAAAAAAAATTGAAATATAACACTGACAATAATAATAATAATAATAATAATATACAGCATATATGTATGTATGTGTGTATTAAGAAGATACCCTAAAAAACATTCTGACTTTCATCCATCCCCTCTAACTCTACATATTTAAACACTTCATCTGGATATACAGTATATAAATGCCCATTACTCTGGGGCTGAAGGGAATTTTAAATGTTCTGCTTCGGAAAGGAAGGAGATCCCCTTTGCTGGATTGTAGATCCTTTTAGTCCTTGTCTGATCATACTAAACTTTAAACTGTTTAAAACTGCTTTTGTCCAGAGAGTGTGGGAAGAGTAGAATCAAACGTCGATGAAATCTTTATAAGTTTCAGTTAGACGGAAAGTGGATGAAAGAACCCCAAAAAAAAATCCACTAAGCAAATCTGGTTTGATCTGTGTGCCGGTTATTTCTGAGAATGTATTAAACATCTCACAGTACACTTAACCAGAGCTGGGCAACACCAACACTTGTGCATGTGATTTTGACTTTGATACATACCACACACTTCACCATTTTTGCAGACCCAGGTCACTCCTCCATGGAACCGGCATTGGATGCTTTCAGTAGGATAAGACTTCCTGGTATACGGTTTTAGGTACACAATAATGAATTCAAAGTATGGAGTTGGGATCCAAGTTCCTCAAACCTCAATCAAATCAATCATTTGAGGGATGTAGTGGACAAACAAGTCCAATCTGTTGAGGCTCCACCTCGCGACTAGCAGGGGGACCTACACAAAAATATAGCTGGTAGCTATAAGGTTATGGCTGACCTACAACATAAATGTGGTCTTCATAGACAACCTGTACCTGTCAGGGCTTATTGATGCTGAGTGTTGATGACGTAAAAGGCAGCTGCTGTAATCTGTGTTTATTTGTGTACATTTACTCCACAAACCATTTCACTGTATGAACCTGGACGCCACGGACGCGTGCAGAAGGACACAGAACATTAATTAGCATTAGATGCTGTCGCTGTGTCAGGAGATTTAAATAATTAACAGAGTTAAGCTGTTTGACACAGAACATAGTGACACACGTATCACTTCTGACACTGGGGGGTTGCTGACACAAGGTAATTAATATTTCCCTCATGAATGATCTGTTGTTTCTTTCTCACAATCATCATTTTTATGATCTGGATCTCAGGGCTATGATCCATGCACAGCAGAGGGGGAGGGGGAGGTCCGCCAGCAACGGACAACATACGTGTTCCGCGCTAGACATTAGTGGAGTTTGCAATGACAGGGGATTCAGTGATTAATTTCAAACCGAAAATACTCCTAATAATAATTCAGGGAGTACATTAAACCCTGTTGGACTTTACTTTGTGCCCAGTTGCGTTTTGATTAGCAAAATGGAGCTGGGCACATCCACAATGTGCTTTAGATTGTTTAAACGGGGCACTCAGAAGAAGTGGAGTAAATGAAAAAGGGCCAAAACACAAATTACAACCATCCACAATGAGCAATTATAATTGAAATTGTACAAATTACTTTTTTTTGTTGTTGCATGAAACCAGTAATTAATGCGCCCCTAACGTTAGGATTCATAATTATTAAGATTGCCTAGTCGGCTATAATTTTCTGTTAGTGTATTGGAGTCATAAATCGCTGTATGAGGTTTCAGCGTGGATCCAAGAGTATTTGATGGCTGCTATTTAACCTGCAGGAAACTCCCACGCTGGCTGCTTACAAGGCCGGACGGACCATTAGGTCAATAAAAGACACTTCAACCTTCCTCCGACACTTGCTGTGAGCTGGGAAGATGTCTGTGGAGTAATGACTGGTGCTCCTCTGAGACGTGTTTAAAACATTCTGAGGCCTCACTGGGAAACACTCATAAACACTCTCGTCACTGGAGTTGAACCAAACCAGTTACAAGACCCCTAACCCCGGTGGGACCGGAGGACTATGCAGAGCTCTCAGTAGGTGGGTTTACATGGACAACCTAATTCTGATTAGATTCTATAAAGACGTCTAATGGGAAAGAAAATGCTGCATGTAAACACAACTTTCCGAATAACATTTCATTCCTTTAGAAGGAGGTAGTCCTAAATCCTTTCCGATAGCCAGTCGCTGCATGTAAACGCTGGATCGGAAAGATCTCTGTTTGGGTTTTTTCAGCGCCGCGATGCATTTTAAATATGGCGACATCAAATCAGTACCGTTCTGCATCGGAAAGGGATTCATTTATTGCAATTTTGGAATATTTTAACATATTTGGAGGGTTTGATGGGCGTAAAGTCATTTTCGTGCATACCCTCTATGTCGTATTCTTCTTCTGGGCGCTTGTTGACGGTCGGCACCCGACTCACCGAAGCATTTTCTCCACCTTATGAACGGGAGTGTGGATACTGTCATATACCGCTCTGCTTCCACATAAAGCTGCACGTTTAGTCAGCTACAATCAGCTTTTAACGTTAAACTCATGTGATTTAAAACTTGTTTTAAATGCTGATTTAACCCAAACTCATGCTGTCGCTGAACCTTCCAGTCATCACAAATATTCAGGGCTCTCCGATGGGATCTGTATCTCAATACAAATATCTAACTTTATAATTGATCGTTTACTTTTTTGCTGCTCACATTCAGCAACTGGTGAAAAAGAACTAAATTAGATTTGAGTTTTTCTTTATAGTCAAGTGATCAAAAAAATACTCAAGGCTAAAAGGCGACTCGTTCAACGTTTATGACTGTACTGGATTATGGCGATGTCTTATGTATGCATTCATGCATCTTCTCAATGGTTGCACCGGTCGGACACTGGATACGATGGAGCTCCGAGATTTATCACCAATTTTAAAGATCTTACCCATCGTTGTGTGTTTCATACCCGCAGACTGAACCACCGGTACACTCATGTTTATAAGACTATTCTGGTTCTGCTTCCTCCTTATATCTGGTCCTACATCATCCGAAAATCCACAGGAAGTTCTTGTCTTCACTCCCAGGACTTATTCCTATTGTCTGTACCTAAAGTCTGCACTGAACTTGGAAAAAAGTAATTTAAGTTTGCGGCCCCCCCCCCTCTGCCTGGAATCAGCTGCAGAATCAATCTGGAGGAGCCGGTCATCCGGCTAGAGATGTTTTAACTGATATAGACGTCTTTGACAAATACGGATTTTTCACTTACGACGACTCTAATTGAATTCTATACTAATTGCTATTTTAGGTATTCTGTGTTGCAACTCTGCTGCCAGTCCCAGAACGCTCTTGAAAAATTGATTTTTAATGTCAGTGGGATTTTCCTACTAAAAAAATAAATCAATAACTGATCCTAATGACAACAATGATGATAATAATGTCCATGATATTGATTAAAATCATGACTATGACAGTAACAATGATGATAATCATAACAATGAGGAGCTTAGACATTTTAATGATAATGAGTGTCATAACCATGTTAAGGAGAACAACAGTAACTATGATAATAGTTGACAACCATTGTAGGAATGGAATGGAATGACAACGATTATGAAGCCGCAATAAGAATAGTGCCGATGATGACGGTGATGAAGATGAGGTTCGTAGCCACATTAAAGATGACGACAATAAGCGCAACACAAAAGACGACTCTAAAGATTGTAGGATGAAATGATGATGATAATGATCATGATGATAATGATGACCGCGGTAACAGTGTCATAAATGACGTCAACGATGAAGACCAATATTATGATAAATACCACTCGCCCACACCTTCATCCTCTTTGGTGCGATGAATGGTTCAAGGTCTGCTTTCATACATGAAACAACACGTCGGTGTTGTCAGGTTGAAGCTGTAAGACACGGCGAGCTATGATTGGTTCAATAATCGCCGTCATGTCGCCCATCCAAGTCGAGGCTGGGCGGGATGAAGACGTTGTTTTCTGTCATCTTTGCATCAGCCGGAACGCCAAGAGGCCAAATGTATAAATGTGTGAGCCTTCATTCATGCACACGCGGAGGAAGGGAAGCATCTGGAAAAAAATACATGAAATCCTGATGAGCACACTCAGGCACACATGGAGGAGGTGTCATGTTTATCTTAACCCCGACAGAGAGGTGAAGCAGCCTTCTGTCATATTGGCTTCTTTCTCCTCACAGAATGATGAAGTGACACATCAAGGAGAGATGCTTGACTGGAGAGGGCAGGATATGTTCATTTGGATACGGGCAGGCGATTGCATCCCGCATGTTAAAGTGCAGCAACAAATCCAAGATGAAAGTCCAATCTCCGGCCTCATCTGCCAGCCTGATGTGGATCGGATGTGGGAAGTGGGTTCTCTTTCAATTTAGCCTTCACTTAAACTTTGCTGTCGGCGTCAGATTAAATCAAACATCGCCTTCTGTGGAACGTTACTGTATTTTATGTCAACATGTTGGCCCTCGGGTGTGCAGCTTGTATTCCTGTATTAATTAGAGTAGTTTTTCATTTGTTGTGGGCCAAGCCGAGGAGCAAAAAAGCCTTTTGGTGACGCCCTTTAAAGGACTGGATAGATACAATGTGATTTTTGTAAAAACAGTCACCGTGTATGCATGGAGTCACTGTTTTCATCTCACTTATTAGCCTTTTTAATGTTATAACAATGTAATAAATATTTATTAATGTTATAACAATGTAATAAATATTTATTAATGTTATTACAATGTAATAAATATTTATTCATGTTATAACAATGTAGTAAATATTAATGTTATAACAATGTAGTAAATATTTATTAATGTTATAACAATTTAATAAATATTTATGAGAATATGAGAATTTCTGTCCCAAAATAAATCACATGATGGGATATTTTATTCTTCTAATTCTTATGGTTGTCACTGTTCTTCTTTTTCTTCTTGCTCTTATTCTTCTTCTTGTGGTTCTTGTTCCTTTACTTCTTTTTGTTCACCTTTTTTGTTCTTGCTCTTCCTCAACATCTGGTTCTTGTTGTTCCTCGTTACGACCCAGCTCATTAAAGCTGAAATGTAAGTTTAAATTTAAGTAATAATGAGAAGTTATTTAATATTTTTTAAGAATGTGAAAGAAGTGAATGAAACATTTAAGGAGGAGAAGTAACAAATGTAGGGTAAATAGTGTGTTTAAATAAAGAAAACCAAAAAACCAAAAGAGGAACGCAACAAACCCAATGGTGACCGAAGAACAAAAAAATATGAACTCAAATCCTTTCAATCCAAACTGTGACCTGTGAGTTCACCAGAAGTACATACATACAGCACCCATGTGACTAGATGAGCTACACAAATTTGAATCTGTCTGTTTGTATTAATATTTGATATTCCGTATATATATATATATATAACTACGTCCCAGAGGCTGGATGTCATTGCAGAGCGATTAAGCACTAGTGTAAAAATGAATCCTCTTCCTGCAAGATATCAGTTTATATCATCCGAGAGGTAGAAGCTACTTCACTCTGGACTTTCAGGAAACCTCCCGAGCGCAGTAAGACTGACTGTAGAGTGATGCTTGCTACACTACCCTGTAAAAAACGTACTTCAGGAGGGGATATGAGTACTGACTAACTATGGAGGAGACTTTTTTTGTTATTGTGATCACTCTAGACTAACCGGTTACTTTCTGCAAGAGGGTCCATGCACATTGGATCATAGCTGCGTGTATCGCAACCACCATCAATTCAGTGACTCATATTCATCGATGTTCTGCTGCAGAGACAGAACCTGAGGATTTCCTGCTCAGTTTTACAACAGTGGATCTTGGAGGCTGTTAAGAAATAAGGAAAATATAGATTTGATTTTAACATTTTCTGCTAGTTTTTTTTTTTTTTTTTTTGACCCGGATTAGAGTTAAAATATGTTTGAATCTTGAAAAATAATAATTTTACTGAATCCCTTGGGTCACAATTATAATGAAAAATGTGTATCATTTGTCTCTACATGTTGTTGTAATACCATTTCCTTTTTTTGTGTTTGGGATAGTTGAAATAAAGGGTTAAAAATAAACCCAATGGGACATGATTTCCCCCTTTTACCAGACAGAATCTTTAAATGGACACTCCCAGGAGCGTGAACCTATTTTTCCACTATGTTCTAGTTGAATTTTCAATTGACAGATGCTTTGGAATTTAAAAAGCTCGGTCATCTTCTACATAACATATGTCCAGAACCGTAAACCCAACTCTTGGTCCACCAGCAGAATGGTCTTCAGCTGGGCTTCACTTTCAAACAAGCAGTGTTTTCATGATTTGATTGACAGGTGGAACACAGACCCAAAACAAGCGCTAAAGAGCCGGTTCTCTCATTTGGAAGCAAATTTGGGCTGATCAGAGATAACAGCTGGGACATCTTTGAAGACCGTGCAGTGAACCATCTGGATAATGTATCGCCGCACAGAAAGACAACAAAACAGGATATCATTGTCTGTCTGGACGCAGCTGCCAGACGAGGATCAGATGCATTCAGAGGCTTGATGAAATGGAAGAGATTCCTCATCATTAACGCTTCTTTTCTCCACAGGGTGAAGTTGAAAGAGGGGGTGACGTTCCTTGGGGCCCGTCCCAGCAACCCCACTCAGTGGATCGTCAGCCAGGATGTGAGGAGCGAAGGCCACCGAGTGGTGACCCTGCACTGCCGCAGGAAGGAGTCCAGCTGGGATCGGCAAAGGTCAGATGATTTAATTCAAGATAAAAGTCTTTATGAAAATATCTCTGATTCATCCAGTCCAACCCGCAGGTGGAGGTTACAGGAAGGCTTTCTCCTCATCCCCATTATAACCTTTCCAAATGAATATTTATGGCCAGGCGATGTGATCTAATACGGTTTGGTGCTTACATTCATGTTAGCACCCAAATGATTGAGCAGAATAATTCAGAACATAGCTGAGATTCTAACTCTCTGATGAAAGTCTTTTTTACACTACTTTACCTTTTTATTTATTGTAATCGATCTTTTAGCTATTATCTCTTGGATAATTCTAAGCACTTTTTGCACTGTGCACATTTCACATTTTTTATTTTTTTTTATCTCTTTTATGTAGTGTTTGGTGTGATTCTCTCTGCAAGGGAATCTACATACAGGAACATATAAAGCAAACTCCACCTGAACCTGAACCGGTGATGCTGATCTCTGATGCTCTGGTGAAACGAAAATCGTCTAACCCCTAAAAGCTCAGTGGAACGTTGGGATACTGTTCGCTTTAACGTCCGCCAATAAAAAACCTAAGACTCCCCATGAAAAGCCAAATGTCCACGTTTGGTGATCAACATTTACCTTCTGATTATTTGTTCATTACTTCATAAAACAGTAATTTGTTGGGTCTAATCCACTTTTATTGTTTTGAATTGGGGTTCAGTATCAACCAGTCATGTAGAGTGCAGCGGTCGGGGATCGAAACCGCTGACCTTCCGATAAATGGACTCAGTTGTCCCAAGCAGGATCCACTAGAAATTGTAGAGATAATACTCTATAATACTCTACTACTATTTAATCTTTAATACACCACGGGGGAGAAGATAATTATACGTCTCCACAGGGGGGAATCTACATCGTATCCAGAAACACTGAGTCCAGCAGCTCATAAATGGGTGGTAAACAGGAGGGGAGGGAAGATAATTACACTTCACCACAGGCGTCCGAACACGGAACCCGAGAAATGGGGAGGTAAACACGGCGTTTAAATTAATAAGTTAACATTCATGAAACTGAGTGCAGAGAGAATTGATAGGAGAGGGAGTAGATTACAAAGACCTCTATTAAAATGAAGCTCCAACCCTTTGTCATTCAAACAAGACCATCGATCAGGCCCTGCAGATGGAGATAGAACTTCACCCCCACACGTTATTAGATAAAATGCTGGCAGGATTGCGGCCTAGTGGCGCCACCTTTTTGCTGTTCTATTCAAAATCTTCTTCTTATTCTACTTCTCCCTCTGGAATCGCAGCCGAGGCAATCTCCAGATTTGTGATGTCAGATGCTGATGTCTTCCTTATAAGGATGTTGACTAGACCTTATCTGTGACTGGACATAACTAAGTGAGCTGATCTTCCTGGCCAAATGCAGTTAGTGTCACAGCCCTACGCTTCACTAGTGAAATCATTCTTGACTTGTTTTATTCTCCACTGGGCCAGTGAATTCACTTTTCAATGTGTATTCTGATTATTGTTTTTGCTTTATTGTTGACGTGAAGTTCACAAAACTAATGGTTCAGATCAGATCATGGTTTCTGAGTGAAAGATATGATAATGTATATTTATAAACAAGGAACAATGTCTGAGGAAAGGGAGGGGCTTAAACAGTTGATTTACTTCTATTCTAGCTTTTCTATTTTTAGCTGTTATTTTTTATTTTTTTTTAATATTTCTTAATGTTTTACAACTGTTTTAATTTGTCTTAACGTTCTTTTGCACAGTGTTTTTCATTGTTTGTGTAAAGCACTTTGAATTGCCCTGATGCTGAAATGTACTATATAAAAAAGTTGCCTTCCCTTTTCTTAAGTCTCAGATCAGATAAAAAAGAATAGAGCAACAAATATAACATTGTTGATAATATATTACTAAAATAGATTTATGACTTCTTGAGCAATCGTGTTTTGTTTGAAAATCTTCTTCTTCTTTTATTTCTGACAAAGCAGCCAAGGCATGACGTCCTGAATCTGCCGTCTTCCTTATAAGGAGGTTGACTAGACACAACCTGCAACGTCTCACACCGAATTGATCTGACCTGCCAGGCTAAGTGCAGTCGTTGTCACAGACCTAAGCTACAATAGTGAAATCATTCTTGAGTTGTTTTTAGTTTCAAATGGGAAACGAGAAATTCAGGTTTGAATACTAGGCTGGTTCCTCTTTTCTTTTTCTTTTTTCTCCTTTTAAGTAGACTTGGAGCAGTGTTCACATCAGATCACCGTTTCTGAGACACAAGCCAAGCTTATGTCTCAGATCGGAAGAAAAGTAAGAAATACAGCAGCATATATAACCTCGCTTTTCATCTATTACTTTAAGAGATTATGGAACAATTGAATCAAGTTTGGGTTTTCAGACAAATATCAAATATGGAATATTTGAAAGAATGTTCTAATAAAATATTCTATAGTCAAATATTAAACTAAAGTGCATGATGGTATTTTCTTCCTTTTGGTTAAAACCAAACTTTTGCCAAGATTATTACTTAATATTATATACAATTATTTACATTTAATTGAAAAAAATCCACCGATTTTACCATATTAACCATTTCTTAATTACATTTGCAAGCTGCAATCAAATGTTCTCCTTTTTCTTTTTCCTTTATGACACTGAGGTCTCTCCGCCACTTAGGCTGAGTTCAATCTACTTTAAAGTTTTAAATCGCCATCGTTTCAGAATGTGCCGTCGCTGATCGCTCACATTTTCCACCCGCGCTGAAGCCCACAGTGCGAGCGGTTATCTAAATGATGTTCCCTCCGCGGAGATGACACACTTGACTAGTCATGAAGGCTATCAGATGTGTCTGCTGCAGATGGGAAGTGTAAATTTAATAGTCACACTCTCTCTCCATCCTCTCCCCTCTTTTTATTTGCATATTTATTTTCTCTGCTAAGTTGTTTTTTGGTCATTTCCGATCCGTATTCACATCCTTAACCCAATCCGGCAGATAGGGAAGTGATTACCAGCACTGGGGAAGAGGTTGTTAATTAAGTGTAGATTGAGAGTCTTTGTGTGCTTTAATGGTTTTCCCCTCTCGGATGAGGAAGCAGTTGTAATAGATCTGACTTTCTGGTGACAGGTGTAATTTTATGGATTAGAGGCAGATTTGGGGGTTGGGGAAAGCTCCACTTATTTGCACTTTAGCTTCCGTTCCACTTAGCAGATTTTACACCACCCCCTTAAGAAAACAGGACTTAAATAACCCCTGCAAGACTTTGATCATAAAGTCTTGCAGCAGTTATTTACTGTAAGTGCGGAACAGGCTGCAGAACATCTGTGGGTCCGGTGATTTGTGCTGTTAATAGTGGATCCCTACAAGATGTCTCAGCGTGTGAAACACCAGTGTGCCTCTCCTCCAGCTGCTACTGAAGATTTTCTCTAATTGTCTTGACATCCAATAATATGATGTGTGATAGCTGAGCCACATTCAGCAGCTGGGCCCTGATTTTGCTGGTGGTTTTCACTCAGATCTCAGCGGCATGTTTTCTAAAAATTTCGGGCCTTCAGAACAAGCAGCAAAACTTTATTTAACTTTGTTAGAAGGGTTCAACTACCTAACACCAAACTAATACGTTTTGACAGCCCAGTCTTATAAATAGAAAGTTTCAAGCTGCCGCCAAATAAACAGGGTTTCAAGAAAATGCTGTTGGTAATAATTTTGTATCTTTTTATTTACTCATGAAAGAATAACCAACATTTTGGTGCCGATCATGACTGGCTCTAGAAGAGCGGCGGATTTAAGCTGTTTCTAAATCAGCGGCCACAATTTACACACAGAGTCCAAAATATACACTATAATCTATTTAAACGTATTGTAAGGTTTCTGTTGCAGAATCTTAAACGCCACCAAACCTAGAACTGCTCAACCAATACAGAGTTGTGGAAGACACAATGAATATTAAAGTTCTTTCAGCTACGTATTTTCTCACTCATCGATGCTGCGTACGTACAAATGAGGCGTAGGGCACTTTCTACACAATCTGTGGGATTTATAGGAAAGCGACCTTGAGCGGAAAGTGTGCGGCCCCCTACAACTATGATGGAAGGATGAAAGAGAGAAACTGTGTGTGAAATGATTTCAATTAAAGCATCTCAAAGCCCATTCAAGATAAATAATCACGGCCAACAAGAAATACAAACGGCAATATGACCGCTGAATGTATAAATAGAGTTGTTTTAGTAGATTGATGTGTTTGTGTGTTCGTTCAGCACAACTAGAAAATATTTGGTTCACACTCATTTAAAACAAGTAAATGCAAAATACGTAGTTATAGCCATGTGTCTTACACGCCATCAGTGTCCCCCTAAGTCGCTCCTTGAGGGATTCCCCCGAAAAAGAACCCGGCTAGTTTTTCATTAAGAGAAAATAAACGCGCCCTGCTTGTGTGCCGGACGCTGCCAGTGTGTCGCAATTTGTTGGGTTTTCATCCAACAAAGTCTTTTTTTTGTAAATTCAGCAAAAGTCTGGCTTTTGGTGAAGTTTGTCAGATATCACTGTAAGTTTGTCGATCCGAACATCGTCAGCCTTACCCAGTATTCTCGAGACTTTTTAGTTTTTGTAACACCCGTAGGCTGTCCTTCAAAACACATCTTAGTTCTTGTTTTCACTAAATACTTCAATTTCACATTGTGTGAAGTTTATTTTTCAGTCCTCCTGTCTGCCTACGCCGTGACTGACATCATCGATATAGTCGTATATATATAACTAGGCCTATGCTGTCGTCCCCGACAGCAGGGGTATATTCCCTAAAAGTCCCCAATCCCCAGCATTGTACAACCAATCCCCCTGATTGAACTCCTTAAATTGAATGTGAAGGTACGTCCTCATTCATTTTCATCTAAAAAAAAAAGAAGATCCCCCTAGTGAGTAAAATATGAACTATAAAAGAAAAATTGGATGAATACCAGATAAATCTACTCCAGTTGATTCATATGCACCAAATTTGGACTGAATTGGACCAACGGTTGAGATTTAATGGCCTGACAATTTTGGAGATAATGCTCCCCATAGTGCCAAATATATACAACCGAACTTTCCCAAAAACACTCCAGTGCTTCCTCACACTAAGGTCTATGTGGGGACAAAATTAGAAAATGACCCCTGATATAGTTTCTGAGTTATCTCGGTTACACGGACGATCTTCGGCATCGGCGAAATTATAAGAGGCATTTCACTGACTCTTTATGGCCATCAGTGGGCGTTGGGTTAAGCGTTCACATGCTGTGTCATACTTGGAGTAGGTTGTGATTCATAAAGGGAAATGTGTGTAGGACGTGCGTATGCGCCGTTTTATAAATCGGAACACGTTTGTCCGTACGCCATCTTCTGACGCATATTTCACAGTTTTATAATTGAGGTCTTCCTCATGTTGCTACTGTAGAATTTAAGCTTCCCCCACCGCTCAGATCCCAATTCATCCCCCGGATTTTATGTCTTCAAGTGTTAATAGGTGCATTTTATAAGTGTCTCATTCCCTTTAAGACAAGGGAACTTCATTTACGCCGCACATTTCAGCAACGAGGCAATTAAAGTGCTTTAAACCAAGAAGATCATGATCATTGCGAGAAAAGTACAGAAGGACATTAAGATATATTGAAACAGTTATAAAAACATAAAGAAAGATTAAAAACATGCTTGACAAAAAAAGAAAGAAGCTAGTATAGATGAGAATCGACTGTCTAAGCCCTTTCAGCCTGGGAGTGTGCGGTCGCTGGTTCCTGGACCTTCTGCCATCTCCAAAACTCCTGTCCCAACAACTTAATTTGAGTACATATGAGCAAGGTTACCGGTAGTTAATTGAGGAGGAGGAGGAGGAGGAGGGCGGCTGCACGTCAATACGTCTGTAATAGGTGTAGTGATGCGAACAGGTCATGGTCTGCAGATCAGGCGGCGCTGATCAGAATTATTATCATCTGATTAACGGCTGATGAGTTGCGGATGGTTTAAATATTACACCATTAGTGACAAAAAGATTAATTGCATTACCTGCAGCACTGTCTGTCATTTAAACATTAGGCACTGCATCATAACTTTATTATTTATATCTTCCGACGCTCCAGCAGGATTTAATGATGACTAGACGGCGCTCAGTGGCTCAGTTTGGCCGTCAAGTTTCCTCTTTGAAGGTCGCTTCTAATGCAACACATGGCTGCACCTTCTTTTCTAAACAAATGTGTAATGGAGTTAACCTGTCTGGCCTCTCCTGATTGGAGGATCTCAGGTGCATCTCTCCACTCATCTCACCGACGAACGGGTAATTTAGTACTTTAATCCTGCAGACAGACAAACGCGGGTGAAAATGTAACCAGTAGTTTAGTAGAAGTGGACGCGTCTTCCCTCCTGTGTTACTTTGTCGTGTTCAATCCAAACATGTAGATGAGCGGAGAAACAAAGAAAAACGGTGGCACTAAACAAAACAAACCCATGACAGCAGATCGATCTCAGTTGCACCAATATGTTAGCTCTTACGTCTAACTATGGCGGAGTTCAAGCAATTTGTAACTGCAGCCATGCAAAAAGGACATTTGATGTCATCAGGCCAACGTTAGCAGGAGTAAAAGTAATAAAGACCCAACACATTTGGTGAAACTGACTCGATGTACTTGCACTGGTTGTTTGTTGTTAGTGCCACTATTTTTTTCTCTTTCTATGCTCAAAAATATAACCTCCTTGGTAGAGGTTGGTGATGATTTTCTACACATTGACCACAGTAAAGCAGCCGTGCTGCTAATGAAGCATCGACCGGTCGGACTCAGGTTATTTTAATTGTATCTATAGGTGGATTAGAGTATGAGCCATGCATTGACAATCTCAGACAAAACCAAACACTTTACAAATAGAACATAAAAACTATTTAAAAACAAACAAACAGTGAAGGTGTTCTCGTGCTAATCCAAAAATATTTTAAATTATAATAAAGACCAATATAAACAACTAAAAACTTCTAAAGTACAAAAATCTAAGAACTATGATACAATTTCCCTACCGTGTTTTTAACCCAGTGTGATAACAGCTGGAACAAAGCTGTTTTTATAGCGCGTCGTCTTACATCTTCTGTCCAGATGGGAAGGTTGTCGTCTAAAATGGTGCTGGCTATCCGCTGGAACGCTCTAGCATGCAGGGACATGGAGTTCAGCTGGGGCTCAGCGAAGCACATCAGCCTCCTGGACCATGATTCAGAGTTTTTGATCTTGACAGAGAGACTTCCAAACCATGACACCAAGGCAAAATATAAAAATTGATTCTATAAAAGTGCGATAGACTATAAGGTCAGGCGATACTGTAGCTCTGCGAATGTCAAAGAACAAATCTGTTCTCCCACACCCTGGATCATAATATTCTTTTGGAAGATTAAAATCAATGTTTCAAGGGGGTCAATATCCATAGAAACCAGATTCAGATCCATTTGCAGGTATTTCATGTGTCTGTAGAAAGTAAGAGGTTATATCCAGGTGATAACAAACGTTTGGATGTCTGGAGGTAAACACATGACTCCAAAGTCACGGATATTGGAGCTATTTCATCCCATTGTTTTTACTTATTTAGCATTAGGCGCATCACAAAAAGGCAATTTCATCATGGAGTGTGCTATGCCTTAGTTCATGGGTCCATTAAACTAACTCTCCAGTCTGAGTCTGAGGTCCCTAACTCCTAAGAGTACTATTTAATAAAATAAAAACAAATAACAATAATAATAATAATAATAATGCAAAATGATTTAAAAAAAAACACAAAATGATGTTAAAAAAAACTCTGTTATGTGGGTCGGAGTCAGGTACCTCTATCATTATATTCTTATTCTTAAAACGTTTCTCAAATGGGGGCACACAAACCCCCTAGGGGCAGTTTGGAGTACTGCAGTGTAAATGAGTTCTTCAAATGCTTGTAAAATATTAGTCATGCTGAAATGATGTCGCTATAATAAGTTCCAAAATAATCCAATATGAGTCAAATATATTAAATAATAAAATCAGTTTTGCAGTTTTCAATGCAGTTGTTCCAAATCCATGTGGATCAAAGCAGTTACTAAGTTTTATTGCATCTAAAAATGCCGTTAACTTCTTGTTGCACGATGAAAAGAATGGGTTTACCGTTTATTTACTGATGAATTCACCTCATTTAAAATTTGAAGTTTGTTGTTTCATTAAACCCACTGATGCACAGCGCGGCAGCGTGTGAGTCTATGAAAAGGACTTTCTTTACCAATATAAATGTTTTGTGCTCGTCATGGAACTCAAATTTACTGAGGAAGGAATCCGCTGCATTAGTGCAATAATTGATCATTTCCTCTCTGTGATACAAAATGGAATGCACCTATTACGCACACTCATCGTTTCATCTTTCAGCTGTCTGAATGAATGAGTGAAATGAGCATCGTGGTCCATTTAATCAACATCAACAACTTTAGCAGTGTTTTTTATTTTTGACATAATCCTGAAACTCTATTCTGGCGGTTCAGGTTGTAGTGATTGAGGCAGAGCTGTGAGATTTCTGAGAGCCTGTTGATTGTCTGAAGTGTTGATTTACAAATGTAAACGTTTATTCTGCGTGACTTCTTTGAGTGCTTCCTGTCTGCTGTAAAACATTGTGATTAAGAACGGAGACTAAACTATCAGATCTTCAAAACAAAAACACAGAAAAGGTGATCATTCTTTTTCTGTGTGGGAAGGACCTGACCTTTACAGAACTTCTTGAGAGACGTTAAGAGGTGGGCCTCGACATGGGTTCCTTGTCTTTCTCCGGCTGGGCCTGACCTCACAGACTGATGATCTGACATTCTCCCTCACAATTTATTTCCCCTTATTATGGGAAGTCATCTTAGCCGGGAAGCAGCAGAGCATCTCCACAGCATCACTCTGCCGCCTTCTTGTTTGACTGTAGGTAGAAAGTTATTGGACTCGAGCAAAGTTATAAGTTATTGGACTCGGTTTGTAAATAATGGTGTCTGTCTCACGGCGGACCTGTAGCCTTGTAACCCTGCCTAAACTGATATTTATTATTATTTAATAGTCTGGATAGTCCTTTTGAATGATGTGATGATGTGAGCTGCTAGTCATCAGGTCCAGGTGTCTGTAGTTACTAAAGCAGTGTGGTAGGTGTTTTGGGTTAACACATTGCAAATAAATCTTAAACCCTTTGTGGGAATATTTTTTGCATCTTTTGATTCATGCATTCCTTTCCTATCTGCCGTTTGGCTTACAGTCCAATAACACCACCGGCTCACCTGAGAGGAGGAGGAGGAGGGAGGGAGGAGGACCGTGTTAGTCCGAGTTAAACTCCTGGCCTCTGAGAATGCTCCCACAGATGGTACCGCTGTGAGCGGAGCTGCAGCCGCTTGAGCAGCGTAAAAGAAGCTTTCAGCAAAACTACAGCGGTGAGCGGCACCATTGAGCAGCTGGCATCTCCTTCCCTCCGGAGTCATTCTCCCCTTTTAGTCCCCTTTTTTTTCTCTTTTCTGATCTCACCTTCTCTCTCACACACACTCGGGGGTCGTCAGAGGGGCAAGTGTAAGGGGAAAATAAAACTCATTGTAAGTCATGAGACAAGACAACAGTAAAAAGCAGCAAGAAAAAAGATTAGGGGAAAAATTGAGAGATTCATGATGATAACGGAGGATTAAAATCATAACGGATTTTGTCCAAAGCATCCGAAGCGTTGGAGATCAACTCCCTCAAGAAGATTTCTTTGTTAAAATAGAAGGTGTTAATAATCAGGGACATCAGCTGGGCAATATCTGCCTGGATGGCAAAGGTCTCAGCCTCCACCTCTGGGTGCATGTCTTCAGAGATCTTGTGTATTTCTCCGACTTTCCCTGAATAAAAATGCAACTTGAATCCAGTCCCTTCTGCTGTCTGACGCAGGGAAATGGAAAGGATATTAAAAAAGGACACCATCACGTAAAAGCAAGTCTATATAGATGATGAAGGTGCAGTCGCCTTTAGATTTTTGCGGTGACTTAGGAACAACCAGAAGGGCCCCTCCTGAGGATCCAAGCCTGAGGGCCGGTTCATGTGGGGTCAGCACAGCAGAGTGTCAGCCTTCTATTCCCTCTCTTTAACAAATGTAAGCGTGTTTTGGTTTCAAAGAAGATGTGATAACAGAATGAAAAACACAAATCAAATGTGAATTTCAGGTTTATTCATCCATGACACGGAAATCTAGCTTCTTCTTTTCTTTTCTTCTTCTTCTTCTTTTGTTTATTACCCTAACCCTAGGGGTCACCACAATATCGTTCCACACAATGATTAGACAAAGGTTTTACGTTGGATGTCCTTCCTGTAACAACCCTCCCGGTCTTTGGACCGGCACTAGAGTGCTGGTGACCCCCTTCATGGCTGGCTTACACAATAATATTATAGCTTAAAACCCTTTGGTGTCCTCACCATGAAAAAAAAAAGTTTCTTCGCATATTTTAATCCTTGGGGGCATTTATCGATTCAATTCTAAGACACTCTGAACAGGATAAGTTCAGATTCCGTGTGGTTTGTGCTGCAAACACTGCCATGAAAAAGTCACATATGAGCAAATAAAGATCCGACCTAGGTGAGTTTTTACCCGCAGTTTGAACCCTAGAAACAAGCTTCCTGTTAAAACCTAAAAGCTCACAGTTTCTTCGCTGCTTGTACGGTTAAATAAGCACAAACATGCTTCCTCTTACACAATGCATCAAATCATTCACAAATAATACCACTGCAAACGACACACACTGGGCACCACCTTATTATTTTCAGAGAACGATCTAGTCCAGTCGCTAGAAATCCCCCTAACAAGGGGGAGTGATGGGTGACCTGACCTCAGGTGGAACTGGAGAAGACTATCAGCAACCGGGTCACTTTATTTTTTACAAAATGATTATTCATCGATGTTCTTCCGAGCGCAGGCCTTCAGGGACAAATATAATAAAACACGCCTTGACAAAGCGGCATGTCGGCTATGTCTGCCCCCCTATCCGCACATGCATGTTTAATAATATCATGTTTTATTGATTTTCTAAGTTGAGTATTCACAAAAGGGAAGCGAGCATATTTAGTCTAATCCCTTCTGTTTGGGCCGCGCACGACGGACCGCTCCTTAATCCTCAAAGCTGTCAAAGTGACTTCAGAGAGACGACCAAGTACGCCCCGTGATGGCTATACAATACACAATGCTCCAAGTTTTCTTTGGTCTTGTCCTCCCCGCTCGCAGTCATTTCAATGAAACCCTTTTAGAAGGGGATTAGACGAAGCTATCTCGTCTGTCGAGCTGTCACTCATCCCACTTCCACTCTTCTCCGCTCCTTCCTTGAGGGTAGGAGGATGATGAGGTGTGTGAAAGCTGCAGGTCAAACAAACCCAGATACTGTTTGCATCCTGAGTTTGTTTTTTTGTTAACACAAGGAGGAAATTCCAATTCCAATTCCGCTCCGGCATTCAGACAACGCTGCCATCCACAGGAGCCCCTCTTTTTAAAAGCCCCCCTGTTTTGAGAACTTTCGATGTGCATTAGGGTTAGTCAGTTAATGACTTACCGTGTCACACGTCTGCTTCCAGTCCTCTTAAAACGCTGCTTTAATTGTTCTGTTTTCATCGCGAATACTGATATCCAATCATTTCCCCACACAGTCAGCTGGAGACGCTCGGCATGCAGCTGTGGGAGAATTCTAATGCTGGTTCCGTTGGGCTTTTATTCTTTGTGAAGTGGAGGCAGACATTCAACTAAACTAAAGCTGCAGAATACTCTCTATGAATAAAAGGAAGGTTCTACATACATACAAACATGTATGTATTTATATATATATATATATATATATAGATATATATATATATATATATATATATATATAGATATTGCTGTGTAAGCAGCTATGCTAGTTTACAAATATATATATACAAATACATAAAATACATACAAATATATACATGTATATATTTATATATATATGTATTTATTTATATATATGTATGTATTTATATATATACGTATGTTTGTATGTATGTATATATATGTATATATATATATATATATACATATTGCTGTGTAAGCAGCTATGCTAGTTTACAAAGCAATGCTAACTGCAATGTTGCCAAAATAGCATACACTAAAAGATTTACATTTCCAGGCCCCCAAATAAGCATTGCCATCTGAAGGAAAGGCTGAAACGCCACCAAAAGTTAATTTTATTCAAAAATGTGAGTTTACTGATTGCCTCGCTTCACATCCCAGAATGTCCCTGTCGAATCATATGACTTTTCTCCAGTCGCTTGTGTGATACGAAATTGATGATGTGACACCTGGAGAATTTATCATCATCTGGATTTCTCACCTATCGCCTTGAGCCTCCGGCTGCAAATGTGAATCTGCTCTGAACGATTCATCCTGCCAGAAATCTGCTTCCCGGTCCGTATGAGTGGAGCTTTCTTGAACCTCTCACTGCGGGCCTTGACTGTGACTCATGGAGTCACATTTTGGTACCATTATCATGATTAATTTTGCAACCAGGAATCAAGAGCAACTAAGCAAGTAAAGCAGTTCAGATTTTTTATTTTTGCAGTCCGTATATTGCAAATGAATTACCGTCTTCTATCTTAAGTAAGAAAATAATTAACTGTTTACAAATAAAAATAAATTATGATTTACCAAAAAATAATCACTCTTAATATCTTATTTCAATATAAATAAATAAAAACAAAAAAACATTTTTTTTTTTACATATGTAAATAAATCTAAACTTGTGAATGAAAAAAAAACTCAAAATAAATATCTTATGATTACGCTCACTCTACTTCATATTTGAAAATAAGGCACTGTTTAGCTATCTAAATATTAAAATCGGTTTCCATTTTACAAATGTTTATTAAAAACAGTGTTGAGCTTCATGAGCGCTCACTCATGGTTAGGCTTTGTTACGTGAATTAGTTTATTTCTAAATACTTGATTATGGTCGCGCAGTCAATGCTAATTCTCCTAGCATAATATGGAAATTTCCATTATATGTTAGCATTAAGCTAATGGACCAAGCGCTAATAATTTTTTCCATTGTTTTAAGGCAATAAACATTCCACACCTGGAAGTTTCTGTCTCTTGTTTGGAGAATCTGCCAAAGGGAACGCCAACGTTCAGGGAGAGCAGAATAAAAGAACAAAATAGAACCGCGGCCTCCGGCTGTGCCCACCGGTCCGGAAGGCCTGTATGCCCCTCCTCTGCCAATGCAAGATGAGTGTGCGTTCCAAAATGACAACCGTCTCGTATACGGAGCGAACAGTCTACTATAAAACATGTGTACGTAACGGCGCTGCATCAGGATTTGGTCAGTGAAAGGGTACTTTACAGGGCACGGCGTTGTAATTTGGTCATTTTGTAGTCACTCATCGGAGCTTTGCATCACCTTGTGACCACTGAAGGCCACGCCAGAGGGCACTTCTGCAGCTTCTTTTCAAATATGCGGGCGCAAAAGGGGGCAATCGGCCCTCCAGTCCACCAGTTGGAAGTGTGAGAGCGGCTCAGTCGGGCGTGCGAGCAGCTGTAGAGAGGGGGATAACGATGCCAGCAAACATCAATGTCATCAGTAAGTGTTCTCATGATTGCAGTGAGGTCGGATCTTCATCTTGGCACGCATTCTTTGACTGAACATTGGAACTGGAGTCCTGTCTGTCAGCGATGGTACAAATGAATCATTGGCAACGGATGCTGGATTTTGGACCGGACTGAAGTATCATTGAGTAATGTCTGTGGGGCTTCTGTGTGCCATAATGGAGTCCAGACCCACTTCAAGCATGAGAGCGCTGTGCTACAGATGGGTCAGGTGTGCTCCGTGTGCAGGTTCACTCTGCCACATGAATCTGATCATGTTGGCCAGCTGAGCCGTTCCTTTCTTCCCTCCCGCAGCTGATGCTCCATCCACGCCCGCCTCACTGGGGACAACTGTCTAATAAAATGCAGCATCTTGCAATCGCCGTTGCTTTCTGCTTGGCAACCTCAAATTTGACATCTGCTGTACAGCTAAGCATACAGTTTTGTCAGCATTTATCAAGCAGCATGACTTTTTGCAAATACTCATTTCATAAAAAAATCTTTGCTATAAAATCGGTTTCTCAGCCCTGCAGACGTTGGATTTGACTCTGCTTATGCAAGCCTGCATACTTTCCCTGACTGGCGGCGTTGTGTCCAATAAAAGCAATACTGAGGTGATGGTTTTTCATCAAGGACTGCTACAGTGTACAGACGGGTTGAGACTGAGAATAACAGAAGATTCACCCCCAAGGAAACGCCACCAGACAGCTGATGTCAGTTCTTTTCAAATTGCAGAAAGCGGAGGGAATAATTAGCTGTCGAGGTTTTTGTCAGGAGATGTATTAATGGAAAGTCAGATCCCCTTTTGTTTTTAGCCCACACTTGGTCGCACACGGCACCGTGAAGCCACCATCATTCGGCGTTCAACCTCTCTGATGAAGTTGCACAAGCTTGAAGGAGTGAATATGTGGTGCTGGAAAAGATGAGCCATCTTCTTGCTGATCTTCTGAGCTCGAAAAAATATGGACAAAAGGACCCACATCAAACATTTTGGCATAAATCAGTAACCTTTGACATGAAAATTCTGTTGTGGGAGCCTAAAAATATAAGGTTTGGAAACGAAAACCATTGCCATCACAATGTAATGAAAAGTATTTATAGAACTGTGGTGACATGGCCTCATAACGCCTTGGTGACAGCAAATGAACCATCGTCAAATAGCGTACTATGCTTGTACGCAGGAATGCGCCTCTATCATGTTGGGTTGACTGGGTAGGGGTAGCGCTGAACTGCAATTTCCATATTTGAGTTGTGCGTGTTCTCTTCTTGAACTGGCATTTTTTCCAGATTGTACCCAACCTCTGGCCCAATGCCACCCGGGATAGGCTCCAGCCCCCCAGAAACCCTGAAAAGGATAAGCGATCACATACAATGAATAAACGGATACAGGTTTTTTTTAAGAGTAACCCACCACTTACCTTCTCATACATGCATACCACAGCATTCTAACCCCTATTTGTGGATCCGTGTGCAAAAGAGGATTCTTTTTACGAATGGACGTACGAATGGACAACATTTTAAAAACCTAAAGGATACACTTTTCAGAATTCATCAAAACTTCTGTTATGGAAATGGTGTCCGAGAAACGCCCCGCAACTGACAGTCAACATGGAGATGAGAAAAGACAGATGGGATTTTCTAAACATCTACATTTATATACAACCAGGCGAGGGCGGGTGATGATTTTCTAACCTTCCATCTTACTGTATTTTCATGGGCCACTTTCTCTACCACAGATTGCCACACAATGTATCAAAGGAATCACAAATCCCTACAGAAGAGGACAGGTTGCTTTGTGGAGGGCTCATAATATTAGCTGTGCTGCACTTTGGTAGATTGAAAAGTTCACCAGTGAAGGTGAGGCCATTGAAAACGGAGGCATTCCTGCCCTCTCAGCACGTCATGAGCCAGGAGTGGGGGCCGGAGTGGAAGTGCCAGGTCCCTGGAGACTGTGTGGGTGCAGATTGGTCTCAGCTTTGAGCCCCCAATTCATTTATGCCCAACTCTTAGCAGCGGGACAGTAGGCAGTCCACCTACAAGAGAGCCAGACTAGGTGGGAACAGGAGGGGGCGAGGGTGGGGGACATATATATGTATATTTAAAATGAGATTTTGATGATCCAAAGCTTCAAACGGCCCAACCGTGGCCTCCTTCACATTGTCTGAATCCGATCTGCATTGGGTTCACATGATTTAATTTAATCCTGCGTTCATAAAGATGAGATGAGGACGAGTTTCCCTCCAAAATAGCCTTGTAAATCTCATCTATAAGAACGGTTCGGATCCCCGAGGGGAGGAAATCACACAGCTATGTAATAACGGGTGAATATTTGGCGGCGACCTCACAATTTATCTCAATTTCAAAGGCTTTAAGAGCATTATTATTTATCGTTTGTGACATTTACAGCGAGACGGCAATGAAACAAAGGACCCAAGATGGCTTTTCTCAGTCCTCAAGGCCCCTGAGAAAAACACGTCATCCTGTGTGGGACATTTGTACAAATACACTTTGCTTCGAAGCAGAGGAAAAAGTCTAGAAAGAGTTTAAAATTGCTCACAATCAGCACAGCACGGCCCACCAGCCGGTCACTGCTCTTTCTGTGATTCCACTCTTGATTTGAAATCAGGCGCTCAAGCCTCAGACTGAGCCTCGCGCCGTAGGCTCTTATGCTGTATAGTGCTGCATAAATCACGGCTGAAATGAAGTGGCCCAGTTACATTAGGGGCAAACAGGAATGTTAACATGGCAGTCTTAATGCTAACAGCCTTCATAATGAATAAAACCGATTCCCACTGCTCTCCATTGACTTTAAACACTCCCTGGAGTGTGTGTACCAAGACGCGATCATCTGCTCTGCTCCATTTTCTTACTAATCTCCTAATAATAATAATGAAAAATGATCAATGTGCGAGAGCCCAGATGCGTCAGAGCTTTTTACAGAAAAAGCTCTTACCTTTTCAAGACGCGAGGTGCCTCATTGTTGAGAAAGGAGCATTCGGATTGTATTTAATAGAGCAGATGAGGCTTAGTCTCCTGTGTCCGTATGAAGAAGCGGCTCACGCTGTGTCTCCTCAGGATGTCCAGCCGGAAACAGCAGATAGCCCAGATTACATCTGAATGCTCAGGCTGTTCCGTCATTAAGGAAACAATATGCAGTAATAATAGCCCAGTATGCCTCACTGCACCTCTCTCCAGTTCAGTCCAGGCAGTAATGGCGCTCTGTGGTGTCTAAATCTGCACCCAGTCATTATGAGGTTGTAAGTGCAACCAGGTTTCAGGCTTCTGGGTCACATCTGGCGTAAAGTGCAGCCCAAATATCATAAAACCTATTCACAGTTATTTATTTTTTTATGCGCGGCATCCAAATTATGCTAGTAGTAAGTTTTTGGTTACTGGTTACTGGACCCCTTATGCAAAGCACAAAAAAAGATGCACAAAAATCTATATAAATAAAAAAAGGTATTGTTTTCAAACTATTATGAACTAGCGGCAAAAAATAATGTAACTCCACGAGAGAAACAAAAACTTACGTAAGGAGGGAACGCAGGCGAGAAACACAGACGGTAAAAACAGACGCTCTGATCCCGACAGAGAGGAAGACACCGACTCATCTCTGAACTGGCGTAGATCCTGTGCCACTTGCAGACCAAACTCCACGTGTTCTCCATGTCCATTATTGATAATGTACTTTGGACCGGCTGTGGCAGGGGCAGCCTGGTCAAATCAATGTTGTCAGAAAACCTCTTTTTACTCTCCAAAGGTCTTTTATTTTCGCCCTGCGAATGTGCTGCATGCGTTCACTTGATGACCCCAGGAGACAATCCGCCTCTTCCAACCCTGCAGGCCCAGTCTCCTTTTCCTCATCGTTGAGTGAATCATCCAAGTCAAGCTGCAGAAGACAGCAGGGACACATCATGATGAGGAAAAGACTACGACAATGGACCCAACCCTCTAATCAACACCACTCAGTATGCATGTATTTGGTATTACCTACTTCAGTACATTCACATGTGTGGGTCACTACATGTGGTTTTGAAGAATAGGAAGTGGCGCTGAATCCACTTCTGTTCAAATGTTAGGGGCTTTTGTGTAATCCCACCGGGGTTCGGCCTTGAAAGTTTACTCGGTCCTTAGCGAGGTCATAGTGGTCATCGCCTCATTAACTGCAAAAAGAGATAAAATTATTAATGCCTTGACCAAAATAATCTCAGTAGAAGCACAATGTACAGTATTATCTCTGTAAAAGATAACTCCAAACTACGACGCCAGGTAGCTGGAACAACGGATGTTATCAGTCAGCTGGAGAACAAAGGCCATTTTAGCGCCTTAACTTTTCTCTCACACAAGGAGGAAACATCATAATAAACAAACACACACTTACACACTTACATAAGCGGGGTCAATTTATCTTTAAGTCTCATCTCTCCTGCTCAGCCGCGACGATAAGGTCAACCTACTAGCTAGGGAGAAAGAAGAAAGTAGATCACCTGGGACCTGAAGGACAGCGGACATTACCTGCTGGCATTTTCCCGCTCGTGCTTGTCGTGGTAGGAGAAAGAAGAGACGTTAAGTTTAGCTTCCATATATTGAATTTGTGTTGTTGTTGTTGTATATATATACAGATACAGCTGAATGTATCTGCACCGTGAACTTGCACGTGACGCTGTGCATTATGGGTAATTCAAACAGGGAGCTGCAATTTAACTCACACATCAGATTGGTTCTCTGAATCTTGTGAGAGATACAGCCGCTCAGCTTCCCTCGTGTCAATGATTTGTTTGTGGTGAAGTGTGTGTGCAGAGGAGAGACAGATTGAGTGTTCATGTGTTTCAGATTTATAAAGGTTTATGAGAGAATATCCCGCTCTTAGAGGTTAATCCCTGCAGGATTAGATGGGGGCCAGCCATGGTTGTACAGCGTGGAGCATTACCAGACTTTTTTTTTTTCTTTTTGTAGCTGCAGTAAAAAAAAAATAAAAAAATACTTAATACATCTATTAAGTACTATTCAGTACTATTCTGTAGGTCAGTGCATTTAAGCAGGGCGAGATGATTTTATCTTTAAAGCATATCATACATTTAGCAATATTTTCACTACCTCTCCGACCCTAATATTCCGGTAAAGGCATTTCAAAACCGCAAAATTGATTCAAAGTGAGAAAAAGTGGGTTTTTAGAAGAGATTTTTAAAAATTGTCACCCGACTTTTCACCTCGTCCACCTCAAACATGAGACTGTTTGAAACACTGATTATTTTCTATGCAATACCATAAAGAAAATAATTAAAAGAAAATATGGAAAAAGGAGATAAGTATGTAGCATTTATTTTTTACAGTGTGCATTTTTAATGTGTTCAATCTTTTTTTTAGAAATTAAATAAATGAATTGTTAAACATTGCAGCTACGCTTCGGATGCTGGCTGTGATAGAAAAGTTTCACATTTTCATCCTCAAAAGGGAAATTCGGTACCTAGCTGTGGCATAAAGGGCCACTACACAATAGTAGTTAGCTGGTTTTAATGTTATGGCTTATTGATGTTAAGACTTTTTGAACAAAACAGTACACTTGACTGGTGAAAGGTTTAAACTTTTAAATGTACATGTCTGCAGAACCATACTGTTGGTTTTATGGTTTTTATTTGCATGTGACATAATGGTATTTTCTTTTTCTTTTTTACCAAAAGAAAACACATTTTTCACACTACCTTGTGATTTTCACATACTATGACAGTAAAAATGTAATTTACACCCGGTGTATCCGCTATTCTGAATTTTTATGGTGCATTATTGATGCCAATTAAAATGTTTTTCTACAGCGTTAATGTGAACATTCAATTATCTGCCAGCGTTCTGACGAACACTCGGTTGTTTCTCGCCTAATTACATTTCTTGAACAGGTAGTCCGTTTGCACTGCAGTGAAGTTTCCTTTTCTTCGTTTTTGTCTTCTGACGAGCAGCAAATGAGCGGCGGGAATAAGACCTCCTCGTCTCAAACGTCATCGCTGAGAAACCTCTCCAAAAGCTGCTGCCTCGCAGATTTATCCAGCGTCAGAGGCAACAAAGACCCCGACCTGCTCTTGGCTCCAATTACCCCAGTTTAGCTCGGCCTTCAAGACGATTGGCTTTCACACCAAAGCCTGTTCAAGTTAAGGAAACACCGGCTCCTGAACCGACGCGGCCTCGTTTCCTCTAACCAGCACAGGAGAAACATTTAAATGAGCTTATTAAAACAGGCTGTGGGATGTTGTTGAAAAAAGGTAGAGGAAGGAAGTTTTTGTTGGGGGGGATAAAAAAAACAACTTTAAAAAAGGCAGTGAAGCCGTGGAACTCTGAACGTGTAACACAACCGGGCAGCCGGAGCTGATTAGATCAAACAGAAGCGTCTCATCCACTCGTCTTCACTGCGGCACTTGTATGTTCTGACACTGACAAGCAATCTTTCCCCGTCCGCCGTTATCAGTCCTGGCATAACTGCTTGGAAGCAGAACTCCGTGCGTCTGATAAGCTGCAGGGATCGCTGTTGGACGCCACTGTAGGCGCGCCTCTCCTGCAACCTGGCGCCTTTTTAGCAGGACTCACCAGCCCTGACATCCAATCAGGCGGCTCGCACCTTAGTTGGCCACAGGAGGACCGGCTCATGCCTCCAGATGAGATGCCACACTTTGTAGGCGTCACCTGTTCGCCCCTCACGTGAGAACACTCGTGCGTGAAGGGTGAGAGCGAGGCTGGCACCGACTCGTGGAGGTCACACTGAAAAGATGTCGGCAGGGGGTTTAAAGGATCAGTTCACCCAAGAATTTACCACAGGGATCAATGAGGATGACCCGACCTCAACAGAAAAATAGGTTCTGTACTTACCGCCATGACGACTGAAAGGTGGATGAAGTGAAGAAAAACATCAAAACTTCAACACAACGGAAAAGACATCAAAGATGACTCCATGCATCTGGTATGACATAATCCAAGTCAGCATGATTCCCCAAATCCCACATGATCTGAATAGAAATCCGTTGGGGAGAGAGGTAAAACGGTTGTTGGTTTGATGTTCTGCTCCGGTGTTCTGTATGTTGAATTTGTTTTGAGCAAATGCTGAACCTCAGGTTCCTCCTAAGTGTTAGAGGTGCACCGACCGATCACTACAAGTATGAGCTACCAAGGCTCCAAACGTCACGCAAGTAAACCAAAAAAACATCAGAAAACACAAACTTCGCAATTTGTAAGACCAGTAATTACAAAAGAAGCTGCAGAAACGACTATTTTTACTTGGAAATGTCATAAAAGGGTTTTAAGAATTACCACGGGGGGCCGGAGCATACCCCAGTTTAAAACAGGTAAGAAAACAGACACATTACACAATGCCGACCAACATTTCTGTCACTGAAATGCTTCAAAATAAGAGCACCTAAAATATATGACTTATTAGGAGTTTAAAACCTTTAAATCGTTATCAGCCGGTAAGACTTTATAAAAAATCAGTGATCGGTCAAGAAAACTGCAATGGGTGGTCCCTCCACTAGTGTCTGTTCCACTGGTATTAGTGATTGTGTGAATGGTTATTACTCTGGATGAACATGTGACTCCTTGTGCGGTAACCTCTTCCTCCACTGTAGGAATGTTTATGAGTGGGTTGGACATTATACCGTAGAACTGCAGTTCATCCATTCACAGCTGTTTTTAAGCTCAAATCATCAATGTACCGTCCAAACGGGTTTACATCACACATTATAACTCCTGCTGTACGAGTAAATTAGCTGCAGCGTGAAAACCAATGCAATGATTAATGTGCTCTCGCAGGCTTTTGACAATTGTCATTAAAAAGTCATTTGAGAGCCTCTCAGTGGAAGAGAGGTAGAGGTTTGTTTGTTGGTGGAGGGTTAGCCATCCATCCATACAGACAGACCATCCTGTGTTAAGAAATGTCTGGCTACTACGGTTTGTCACTATCTGCAAAAAATGACTCCCGATAAACTTGTAAGACTCAAAATAAACAGAAAGTTGAGTTCAACTGTTAGAAAACCTCTTGCATGTTATGAATTCATTTATGGTTCCAATGACCGGTTGAGATCCGTTGATCCAGATGTGAACCTGGCTGCCCTCTGCAGAATGCAAGACAATCCTGAAACCAGGGTCTGAACCAGACTTTGGGTTTTTCCTACTTTGTATAGGTTTGATGCGATCGGCTTTGGTTTGCCAACACGCTCTAGAACTTTTCTCCACATACCTATCTCCTGACGTCATCATTTAACTCGACTGCTCGTCTCTATACCTGGTGAGGAATTGGCTCAGGTAGTCCTGTTCTCGTCTTGTGTCCTCTCGTTCCTCCTCTCAGAAAAGGAACAAGATCTCATCTTCTTCAATTATTAACAAAAATCCTCCAACACTGTTTCGGAGCGCCGGAATATATCTTTGAACGAAGCAATGACGGCATAGTCATTTTCGCCGAGACACTATTTCTTATCATATCCCTGAAAAATTCTGGAGACCCTCAAATACTATTTACATATCATCATCATTTCAAATTCTTTATCCTCACACAGTTTGTGAGAAAGAACTGGATTATTCTGGAAAAGGTCAGCTGCATATTTCTGACACAAGGGGGAGATTTATTTCTAAAAAGAATTTCCAGGCCATAATTTCTCAACCATTGGATCGATATTGTGGAAATTTGGTGTATATAAATCGACATGTGGAGATCTATTTTGCATATGTCATATTTTTCTGTATTTGTTCAATTTTACTCATTAAAGGGGGGCTTTTTTGCAAAAAAAAGAACAATTTAGTATTGTGACCATTACTTCTGTTACTTTACTTCTGTTACTTCCGAACCATAAGTCTAATTGTGTCTTAATTTAGTTCATATGAACTGAAAGAAGGAAATCTGTGTTGTTTTATTACAGAGCTCAGAAAAATAAAGTTAACTGTATTAATCCTCATGTTGAGTCACTACGGGATCTGATCTCAGAGCGTTTTGCTGACTTCGTAGAAACAGTTATTTTGTGTTAATATGGACTGTTTGAGGTTATTGTTGTCACATTAAATTTGACCAGTTCAATTTGGGGGATTGCTTGTACAACGCAGGAGGTTCTGGTCTCTCTGGGATAAACCCTTGCTGTTGGGTGAGAGTAGTGTGAACCAGTCCCGCAGGGACGATGCATTGTCGCAATTGCTATAATGACCACAAATTGAAGCAAGCACCGTTCGTTCGTTCGTTCACTCATCCGCAAATTTCACTGTAGTTTGGCTGAAATGTCCCTAAAAGCACGAGTCCCTCACACTGATCTCGCATCATTTGCAGCTTTGCATTAACTTTCTGTGTAATTGTGCTTCGCTGTGTGAAAAGTTTTGTGTGTGCGCGCCGATGCAGTCACACGTTCCAGATGCTCGCCGTTCGTCTATCATTGTGTGATTTAGCGCGGCTCTTTGCAGGAGGATCAACCCTCCGCCTCTCACAGGCTGTAAATCAGCGAGCGGCATTGAGGCGCAGTGCTGAATATGTAAATGGATGCCATTAAAGCTCTCTTTCTTTAATTAGTCTTTAGATTTCATGACTGAGCGCTTCCAATTATGGATCAATGTCTCATCTCTGCAGACGGACCCCTGAGTGCGTGGAGGCAGATTTTTCTGTTGTGTAGAATGCTTTCTAATGTCTTCTGTGACATCACACTCCTAACTGCAGTTCAATGATGGATCCTGGGTGCTGGGCGCCTACTAGAGAAAGAAAACCTATAAACAGGCTCAGATTTCATCTGATATGCAGTTTGACTTCAAGAATGGCGTGTGAGCAGCGGATGTGATTGCTCTGGTGGTAATCTCAAACCGAGCTCATTAAGTGGTGCGTGGAGGTGTCTAATTCTGCTTAATACCTAAATGCACCGTTGACTTGGAGTCGGGTTCATGCAATATGGAGATGCTGATAGAGCGCTTTGAGAATGTAAAGTGCTGCTCGTGTTTTAAAAATTGCCATTAGGGCGCATGGGTTCAGTTGTTGCAGCCAATGATAGCAGCTCATTGGTTTTACAAATCCAAAATGTGATTTAATTTTATAATTGACACGCTGGTGACGGACATGTTGACATTTTTTCACATTTGTGAACGAGATGGACGACAACAAGATGTTAAATCCGAGCTTGTCTATTTGGCATGCTTTTTATATTATTGGAGTAACTGTACTGTTTTTAAAAACAGAAATATTCTTTACTGAGGTTCAGTATAACTAAAAGAAAGGGACATTTGAGGAAGACCACATGTTGTGTAATAGCATGAAACGTGGCATTTTAGGCTAAATCAGCATTCTGGTAAAAGGGCACAGTGCAGCTGTTAATTATGCTGTAATTATAAACAAGGCAGCTCTCTTCTAAAATATGTTCATGTGGAGGAGGAGGAGTTTGACTTATTCAAATAAGTGCTAGCGACTTGCGAGCAGCGATTTATTGTTTTAAAAGGTCTCTGCTGCAGTTAAATCTCCCAGTTTAAATCTACTATTTCCTTAGATGCCAGCTCTGATCTGGCTATGCTGTCAGAGCAGATTGGACATCTGGCTCTGCTGTCACTACTTACCACTGACCTGTTTGTTAAACACATGCTGTAATACTGAGCCGGTCCTGTCTCGGACTCTTTCAACCGTCTTTGGATTGCCTAACCTACGAGCATGGGGTGGGGGCTAAAACCTGGGTTGCAATAGAGTGCCATTGAGCTGATATTCTTGGCCTCAAAGGTCAATGACTCTTGTGTGTTATGTTGCCATGACAACAGGGCCGGAGCTCAAAGCACCAAGATTTTGTGGGTCTAGGAGATGCTAGTGCCACAGCACCTGCAGGAGCAAGGTCCGGTCCAGACGGTCACATGATGTCACTCTGCAGAGTCAGGGATTTGCAAGAGAACCCTGAGACTCAGTGTCTGCTGCCCCCTAGTGTGTGTGTGTGTGTGTGTGTGTGTGTGTGTGTGTGTGGATGAGCTACCATGCATGTCATCCTGCCTTTAGATGAGTGCCTTGATGAGAGGAGAATTGAGAGCAACAATCAAGACGTGAATTGATTTATTATATTCCGATTTGCTATTTGGAAAGCCTTGCTGTGAAGGAAACGGGTGTGGAGTGTAGATGACTGAGAAGTGATGCTCAAAGGTCTGAGGTCGCCGGCGATGATAACTAACACCATTAAGGGGACATTACGCTGTGGAGCCCACTTTAGCTGATGGACTCTAATGACGCTTCCCTGCAGGAAAGGCCTTTGGTTTTGATTAGACAGTTGTTGGCATGTTGCGTTTCATTAACTTCAAGATGAGATTTTGTTGTATGGGAATTGATACGACACCGTTTTAGCCTTTCCCCCACGGAAATGTGAAGTTTTCCCCTCTGGCCTCCTCATCCCCCAAATTGACTTTAAACTAGTCTGACTGTCTGCAGATGTACTGTCTCTACTTTCTTGCACTGGTTACTTTCTTCGTCTTTTTTTGTCTCCGTGGACAAGCTGATGATGAACCTGCACACAATCAAAGTGGCATTAAATGATTTGAGTGACTTTAATCAATGACACACATTCACGGCCACGTTCAACAGTTCCTTGTTCTCCCCACGTACGTGTGTGGCTGTTTACCTGGAGAGAGAGAGAGACTTTATTAATCCTCAAAAGGGACATTCTGTACCTTGCTGTTTGGGTGGCAAAAAGGGCAAGTACACAATATTAGTTAGATGGTTTTAATGGTTTTAACATGATAGTACGCCTGATTGGTAAAATGTTTTACATTTTAAATGTTCACCTCTGTAGAACATTACTGTTAGTTTTATGATAATTACTTGCATGTAACATTATTTTCTTTTTACCCCACCTCCAAAAAAAATCCCATTTTCCCACTAAATTGTGGTTTTCACATATAATGACAGTATACACAGAAAGAGAGCCATAATGAGAGAGAGAGAGATACAGAGAGAGAGAGATATACTGAGAGAGAGAGAGAGAGAGAGAGAGAGATACAGAGAGATACAGCGAGAGAGAGAGATACAGAGAGAGATACTGAGATAGAGAGAGAGAGAGAAAGAGAGATACTGAGAGAGAGAGAAAGAGAGATACTGAAAGAGAGAGAGAGATACTGAGAGAGAGATACTGTGAGAGAGAGAGAAAGAGAAATACTGAGAGAGAGAGAGAGAGAGAGAGAGAGAGTGAGAGAGAGAAAAAGAGATACTTAGAGAGAGAGAGAGAGAGATACTGAGAGAGAGATACTCAGAGAGAGAGATATGCTGAGAGAGATATATACTGAAAGAGAGATATACTGAAAGATACAGAGAGGGAGAATACTGAGAGAAGAGAGATACTGTGAGAGAGAGAGAAAGAGAGATACTGAGATAAAGAGAGATATACTGAGAGAGAGAGAGAGATTCTGAGATAGAGAGAAAGATACTGAGAGAGAGATATACTGAAAGATACAGACAGGGAGTGATACTGAGAGAGAGAGAGAAAGAGATACTGAGAGATAGAAAGAGAGAGAGAGACTGAGAGAGGGGGGAGGGGGACTGTGTGTGGGGGAGGCACATATTTTAGATGATGCTCGCTTCAGACTGTTAAGCTAATCAGAAATTTGATCCACTTATTGGGTTTGATGCACACAAGCCCTCGATTTCCACTCGCCGTTCATTACAATCGTATAATTAATAGAATTCGACTCTTTTCTCTGTGTGCACATTACAAGGGGAAAGTGCATAAATAATTAAATTGAAGAGACTCTGATGTTTATTAAAAGTGGATTTTAATTCAAGCACTGCAGGTTATTTGAAGTCTAACAACCAGGTTTTTTTAATGGGCTCCTGGAGAATCGAGTAAATGGAAATTACATTTACAGAGTCCATTTCTTGCCTGTTGGAAAGAACAAAGCGCTAAAATGTGGACTTGCTTTAGGAAAGTAGCTTGCAGTGTTGTAGCATCATGTACATTTTTGTGTCTCTTTATTATATCCAGGAAGAGTCAAGGTTGTTTTGATAATCGTCATCAACCTCGTCCTCTGCAGATCGTTTGTTTTTAGACTAAGAAACCACTTCATGGATCGTCTCCAAATTGTATACCCTGATAGACCTCAGTGTGAAAAATAACTGGATTGAATGTGAAAAAGGTTGGATGTATTTTTTTGACACTAGGGGGAATTATATCTTCAAATGTTTTTGGGCCATAATTTCTCACCCGCTGGTCCGATTTGGTCTAAATTTGGTTCATATGAATCCAATCAATCAGTTTGAGATCTGTCTTGTTTCTGTCATATTTTACTCTGATAGCTCATAGATTGCTCACCGGAGGGAGTTATTTTAAGAAAACCAATGTTCTTTCAAATAAACTGTTGCTCCGATTTAGTCCAGATTAGGTGCATTTGAATCAACTGTGAATCCTGGCGATTTATCTTCTATGTGTCGTATTTAACTCCAATGGTTTAAATTTGACCGACTAGGTGCGGCTTTTTTCGACATTAAATACTCGACAAATTTCACATTTAATTTGAGGGGGTCAATCAGGGGGATCACTTTTACAACGCAGGGGATTGCGGGCTTTTGGGGGATATACCCTTACTGACGGCATAGGACTAGTCTAGTATGAGATGACAGTTGGAGTTGGAGAGAGAAAGAAGAAACAAACGCAGAGGTGGGTCCAGAATAAACACAAACTGATATCACTGGGGTTTATGTTCAGCACCCTCATCAGATTGTATTTATGGAACCACACACTTCATGTAGTTGCCTTCTATGAAACTAAATCCAATAAACAACATTAATAATTGGTAAAAGCTTAATCAAAGATCTCTCATTCAAAGAGATCATTCTTCATCCAGGAGCAGGACTTTGGCTCATAGATGTCGCCAGTAACAACATATGCAAAAATCAAAGGGAATTCCTGAAAATTAAGGATGGCTGCGATTGACACGCATCGATCTGGGAAGAACAGCATGGTTCTGAGACTCCACAGATCCACAGTGAGACACAGCAATGACAGTAACCCGAACCTTCCCAGACGTGGCCTATTTTCCAAAACTCCTCCAACAACACTGCCTCATGCAGGAATTCACAGAAGATGCAAAGAAGATATCCAAGGAACTTCAGGCATCTCTCACCAGTGTTCATGGCTCCACCATTCTAGACACCGGACCAAAGAGGCATCCATGGGAGAGCGGCGGGCCACAATTCCACTAACCCAGAACAACTTCAATCCTGTTGGAAACCTGGTCCAATATTATCTGGACTGATGAGTGCGGAAGTGCACCTGTTTTTTAATACAGGGGTACTGTTAGACTTGGTGTGACCCGAAACAGCGCCGTCCACAAACAGAACACAACACCTACGATCAAACATGGACGTGTCCGTGTGACGTCGCGGCGACGCTTTCCTGCTGCAGTCTGGAAGATTCTCAAATTCAAAAGCGAGAACTTATCTGAAAGGTCAGGTTTAGTATTTGCTGTTGTTTTTGTCCTGCCAGTCTAGAGGCGTATAAATGAAAGTCACTTGATGCACCATAAATCAAAAGTATTGGTTTGGTAACTTGGAGGAAATGATGGCGGGAGGAATGAGGGATGCTCCGGCTCATATGATTGTATCTCAGGGTGCTGCTTCCTAGAAATAATCCTGCTCATGCATCCGTACACACACAAGCATGGATGTGTCCACACATTCAGAGCTAGGTTGGTATTAAAGTTAAATCAAACATAAAGTTGGAATACTTTTGACAAGTTATTGTTGGCAGGCGGCTGGGGAAACCAGTCACTTTGTGCAGGAGACTCTTTATAGCTTCCATCCTGGGAATGGAAGACAGAGTTCTCACGGGCCGCAGGAACCCGGTGCTGCTCTCAGGTGAGAGGGGAAATAAGGGTTTTCTCTTCTCACTTTGTGACTAACACTGAGTGAAATTTTACCTCCCACTTTTTTCTTTTTTAACCAAACTCTTCAATCATGGATTCCTGATTTTTTTTTTAAAACCGTCCCAGCTGATACAGAACGTCAGTCCAGCAAAAGCCATTATATTTCAGATTAAGTTAATCTGAAATATAATGTCTGTCCATCCCTTCTGTTTTGCTTATCCGGGGGTGGGTTGCGTTGGAACCAGGTTACGATGGAGTCTTCATCGCCAGATGCTTCATGTTAACCTGATAACTCCAAAACTAAGTCATGGATCGTTTTCAATTAATGTACCTTCATAGAACTTAGTGCGGGGAAGAACTGCATTGATTTAGGCTGAAGTCAGTTGCATATTCCCATCACTAGGGGGAGCTTTACCTCCAAATATTTTCAGCCTATACTTTCTCTTTCTTCTTTCTCAACCATTGAACCCGTTTAGTTCAAATTTGGTGAATATGGATCGACTCACGGAGATATATTTTGCGTACATCATATTTAACTACAATAGTTCATATTTTACTACAATAGTTCATATTTTACCCACTAGGGGGAGTTCCTTTTACGAAAACCCCTTTTTGGAATGTAAGTTCTTCTTGTATTGATAGATCTAAAGTGATTTTTTGATATTTTTACTGTAATTGTTCATTTATAACTCACTAGGGGAGCTTTTTGTGAAAATTTTGTTTAGATTAACTCAACCAAATGGTAAAACGTGTATAAAGGAAATTATATGACCCCTTTTGGACTTTTTGGTTCTACCAAGTTCCATTATTCTATTTAGTAAGTCCTCATATGCCTTAATATGCAAAAAAAACAATTTCTATTTTTAAAAAAGGACATCAATACTTGGTGGTTAATGCCTCTGTGGTGTCCCACAGGGCTCCAGCCTTGACCCTTAATCTTTACTATATGAATATATGATGCCACTGGGTCATATTATAAACAGGTTCAGTCACATTTGATTGAGTAGGACATTAAAAAAAGGGTTATATTTCTGACCAATGTTGAAGGTTAATGTTGAGTTTTGACGTTAACAGGATTTTTATTTCAGACAAAAAATCTCCTACTATAACATTAGAGTGCGATGTCTTTTCTGAATCCTGACTGATATCCTGTACCCGCTGGGTTACAGCACGTTTTTCTGCTTTTGTACTTTCTACCCAATGATGATTAGCACACAGAGCATCTGAGCACAAAAACCCATTTCGATCTCATCTACCACAGTACCGCAGGAATTGTTACCATTTCCCCGTCGTCTGCTACTACACATATTTTTAAATCACCATGTGAATCCAGTCCCTTATATTCCTCTTGAAGGGTCCGTTTTCTCGTTACCTCCTCTCTCCTGCTTTAACTCTCTTGTTGCCACTACATACTATAAATCTCTGCATAACCATGAACCTCCAAAGGCACAGAGGTAGCTACATCCTGCTGACATTTATCACTATTATTCCCATCCCTGTCTTCCTTTTATCTGACAGCATTTCGTAGGGGGGGGTTACACCTTTTTTCTGCTCCCGTCACTATCTCACCGTCTGTTCTGGACAGGACTGAATTGAAAAGGTCCGCTGGGTATGGGTGTCTGAAGGTGATTTTCTTCCTTCACTCCCTCCCATGTCGGCGAACCCATTGCCCCTCTTTCAGCTTTTCTTCTTCCTTTACTCCCATTTCCCTTTGTGATCTTTCCCTTTAATGTGCTGGATTTTCTTCGGAAGGCAAAGACACTAATGGACTTGCCATGTCTGGCTTTGTGTTCAGCTTTCCCCTGCCGAGCTTTCTGCACAGCTCTGTTCCACCTTTCTTGAACTCCTCTGTTCAATTAGCCCAATAATAAATATTATTATACGAAGTATCCATGGAAACTCCTATCCATATCTGTTTCTTTACTGCAGAATACATCCTCACTCTTGGGCTGGTGCTGAGGCTTCCCGAATACATCTTCAGGCTCTGATTGATTTGCTGTGATTGTAGAGCCGCTAATAGGGCTGAGTCTGTTCTTAGAAATGAGGCCTAAATAAAAGACTCTGTGACGTCAGGAATGAATTCTCTTTGGAATTAATTTACTACTGAAGGGCTTCCCTTAGGGTGAGACAGACCTGGCATTAAAATCCATCCAGAGTGACTAGATCAGGTGTGGACAGCTGTTGGTGCAGATGCATTGAGGATGCTTTTGAGATTTCCTGTAAAGTTTTGAAACCATAGTAATTAATGTATTTTTAGTGCCCATATTTTAAAGGATTAAAGTGGAAGTAAGGCTGGCCGGCATTGTGTATGTGTTCTGACCTGTTGAAATGAATGTGTGTCCCCCGATGTGGTTTTCTTAAACCGATTGACATTGAATGAAAAAAGAAACTTTGTAAGCCTCGTTCAGTCCATTATGTTATATGTTGGCTTTGTTCAGGGACTTCAGGGCTCGTGGCTGCCTCTGAATTCCCCCTAGCTTTATACACTCTGCTAACGTTAGCTTCTTGAAACATGCTATGTTCCTCGTCATGATTAAATCTGATTAAGTTTGTGCGAAACATTTTCGAGGTTTTTCCTCCACCGCTTATTTTGTCCTTACTGGTGTTACAAATAGCGAGAATTATGTTTACTGGTGTTGGTTTACTTGCGAGATGTTTCGAGCCGTGGTAGTCCATGATCGGAGTGCGTACACGGCTTATGCGTGTAACCGGGACTGGATGGGCTGAGTGAGGCTGCACGGCTGATTGACGACTACATCAAACTAGGCCTCCCGGCGCCGACCCATCGGCAAGTCTATCTCTAGTGAATATGAATCTGTTCAAGTATAAAACTACTGTGTATCTGACATAAAAGCAGAAGATGTTTCTGAAATGCCTCACAATTTTTTTACAGAGCAATATGGGCATCTTCTTTGTTCCCTTGGAAAATCTTTAAGATGTTTTCAGTCATGGACCTCGGAGAAAAAAGCCAGAACTTTGTAAAGGCGGCTCTTGCTGTGAATTCAGATTGTGTCCAGCTGTCTCCCAGTGATGTACTCCGTTATCGGCATATGAAGCGGAGATGTGTCAATCACGAGTGGTGGTTGGACAAACATCATGAAGTCAGGTGTGGACTGACAGACATACGTTTTGTTCACAACGTTCCCGAGAGTGACACGACTGTGATTGATTCTCATATATAATCTTTTTACCCTGCGTGTATCTCTGATGAGCGACGCTGTGTTCATCTGTGAATGTCTGCCGTCAGTGTTGACAGCTCTGTGCCATGAACCCTCCTTACAATAAGTATGCTGAACAACAAAGGAGAATTACATGGATGTGACAGTTCATCATCAAAATGAATAAATTAGTGATGCAGACATTCATCTTCTTGCATTTTTTTCATGTGGTTATAATAGTGTGGTGACAGATGTGGCTGTCCTACATCCCCTACGTCAATAATCAATAACATTTTAACCTGCCTAAGACAGGTCCCGCTTTTTTTACACTCGTAAGTTGTGCCATGGGGCCTTCAGGGATTGGACTGGTTTGTCCAGCACATCATATCCTGGATTGAGATCAGGAGAATGTGGTAGCCTAATCAACACCTAGAACTTGTCGTGCTAATCAAATCATTTTCCAAACCATCGCTCCAGCGTTGCAGGGCGCATTATCATTGCTGAAAGAGATCACTGCCATTATGTATTACCGTTGGCGTGAAGGGATGTGCTTGTTCTGAAACAAGTGTTGTGGTAGGTGCTTCATGTGACAGTATCATCCATACTAATGTCAGAACCCAGGCTTCCCTGACAGAACATTGCCCAAAGCAGCACAGTTCCTTCCCCGGCTTGCCTTCTTCTTATTGTAGGAACTTTATTCAGTGAAAAGGGATCAGCTTGGCTTCTGAACGGTGAGGCTACACTGCTCCATAAGTGAGGCTACACTGCATAAGCAACAAACGGCAAAGCACTGTGTGTTCTGACGCCTTTCTATCAGAACTGCCAGAAAGTTTTTCAGCAATTTTTATTTCAGAATAGTTTTTCGGTGGGATTAGAAACACGGGTCAGCCTCCTCTCCTCCTACTCGATAATAAGCCTTGGTTTCCCACTATCCTGTTGCTGGTTCACCAGTTGTCCCTCCTTAGAAAACTTTTTTTAAGAGGACCTGCAGTTTAGAAGACGCTCTGACCCAATCGTTTAGTCATTGCAATTTTGCCCATGTCACAGTTGGTCGTATCCTTTCTCTTTCCCATTTTCCCTGCTTGAACAGCCATGCTGTCTTCCTAGACATTTACGAGTCCAGATGTGTCAGTGCCTTTTCTTTAAAAAGGGGTTTCGGAACACAGGATGACAAAAATGAGCAAGACAGCTCCTTTGTGTCTCGTTAGCATGTTGCTAGCAAACAGACGTCTTTCTGCCTCCGAGCTTTCAAACAAAAGTTTATTGACAAATGTCAACAGCGAAAACGGGCTCCAGGCTTCTCCTGTCAGTGGTTATAATATTAAGGCTTAATTGTCTGTAATCTGTATCTATTACATTTCGCTCCCGTTTTCATTGCTACCATCCATCATATTTGTTCCTCAGTGCGTACCCCAACCCATCCAAACAAGCAGAACCTCCTCAAATGAGGGAATAATGTACTGAAGGAAAAGACGTTAATTGTGTTCAAAAATATGAAATACTGCTCGTCAGTTTCTCTGACTCATCGTTGCTTCATTTTGATTTGGGCTACGGTGTACATGTTTCATTAAAGAATTTGCCAAACCCATGCGATGCTATCTGCTTAGACTGAACCCTCAAAACAATCTGTGGAATATTGATGTTTGTGTTATATTTGGAAAAAACGTAATCTCGCATGACTGATTGTGGGTGCAGGCACAGATTCATGCATGGATGTGTGAGTTTATTACGTGTGTGTGTGTGTGTGTGTGTGTGTGTGTGTGTGCTCGTACATGAATGCAAAGCTGTGTGTGTGGCTGACTGGTTTATTGCTGTTCCAGGTGACGGAGCATGAGAGCAGCAGAGTTTCTGGGTGCAGCTTTCAAGCACCACTGAAGCCACAAATTTGATTATTTTTTTTCCTCCACGAGTAGTTTGCAGCAGGAACACCAACTAACCCACTTCTAACCCCCCCTCCCTCAACTCTCACACACAGAGCAGCTTCTCCTGGAGTTTCACCTGCCTGCATTATGCAGCTCTTATTGAAGTGATTTGGCGGCGGTACGTGAGGTTTGTTTGGACTCTACAGCTTACTTTACGTGTCTTTGTTCGGCAAACATTCCACAGAAGAGTCAGTCTGGTCTGAGCTTCAAATGTTTTACCAGACATCGCTCTGTTGTTTTTAAAGAAACACCAGCGCCCAAGAGATTGTCTAGGAATATTTGAGCAGCGGAATGAAAAATGAAGAAATTTGAGCTGAAAATGTTTCTCATTTATTCTCCATCCGGCGAAGCAGTGGACACACGGATCCCATCGCATTAAGGGGAGATTAAACACGGAGTGTCACTGGTGTCACGCGCTGAGTCTGATAAAGGAACAATAGAACCTCTTTTCCTCTGAGAGAGATCTCTTAAAAAAGGAAATCCCTCCAATAACTCAATAACTCTGACATTTAAAACCATCACACTTCTCTCCGCCTAAGTTCAGTTTCTCTCCCACCTGCTCCGGCGAGATGAAATGGAGCCGAGGCTGTGTAATCAGTGAAGACAGGAGTTGAGCGATAGAAGTTCATGTTTGTCTTAAGCGCCCCCAGGGGGTTATAAGATTACACCTGTCTGGAACGTGGTTTGGTTGGTCCACATCTCCTCAAACACCATGGGACAGGATGAATTCATTAAATATCCTGTGCAGTTTAAAGGGGGCTGGAGCCTATACCAGACTTTAGGTGAGAGTTGGGGTAAAAACAAGTCAGGCTCACATTCACACCCACCGTCAACAAGGAGAGGACCCCACAGGACTCTTGATACGATGTCACAAAAGATAAGATGGACAAAGGTGAACATGATGGATAATCACACCAGTGCGTTATAAATACAATGTATTATTATTATTATTATTACAAAATGAAATAAGGAATAACTAAAAGCTAACAGAGTCATGATGGTAGCCAAAGTCTAACTTAAAGAAAGGGAAAATCAACTTATTGAATGTCGTCAAATCGGTGAAACCGTTTCTGGAGATCCTTACGCTCCGAACCAGAGGACATCAGCCGCCATGTAACATGGACACCAAATGAAAGTTGATTTCACATGTTGATGATTGATTGATGTGAGACGTCGCACTAGACGCTAAAGCTTCCATGTTGTACTTCCCGCCTCTTTCGCCTCACTGTTTAAAAGGTCCCTCCGGAGCGGTGATGCACAGGTGCTGTTTGTGAAACAGAGGTGTCGCAGGGAGAGGTCTATGTTGATGCTGCTTGATCTCTGAAGTTGTTGAGAAAATCAAAGAGGAAAACAATACGAATACAAATACGAGAACAAAGACGTGCTGAGCCGAATAATCTGATAGAAATGCAAACTGGGTCCGTGGAAACCTTTAGAAAACCTTTCCAACTTTTGTGCTTACAGTACAAGTGTCCTGAAAGGTTGCTGCCGCCGGTCCTCACGATCCAGTCTCTTATTTATGTCATCAATCTGCCTGGTTTTGACAATTAAAAGGCAGCAGCATCTTAAACACACACATTATGATGCTAAGCTATTCACTTATGGAAGCTCAGAGTGTCAGAGCTGCTGGTGACTGGGTGATTAATGGTTGTCCTCAATGTGCCTAAGCAGCATCCTCTCAGCTATTCCCCCTGAGTCAGATGTCAGCCGTCTGGGGCGGCCCCTTGTCAGGTCCGATCTCCTCTCCAGTCCGTGTTCTGAAGCCACGAGGCCAGCTGCACCCAACTTTAGGGTTGTTATCTGCCGAGCCCCTCTCCACCGCCTTTGGCTAACCTCCGGCCGTCTGTCTGGCCTCAGATTTAGTGGAACCACAGCTAGTTTACAGATAATTATCAGGCTGAGGCCAGCCGTGTGGCACGAATCCACGGGCTCTTTGTTGCTAATTGAGTTCGACTCCATGCCTGAAGTGACAGAGAAATGAGTATTCTCCCCCCAGCGAGCCCTGTGATTAGCAGACTGAGAGTGGAGGTCAGCTCAGGATGGCGTCTACGGCTTATACGTCCCTGACTCCGTCTCTGAGTCACATTCAGCCTGACACCATCAGGTTTCACCTCAGGACGCTTTTCCTGTGTCTGGATCGTTGACCAAAGCAAGCAGCACCTGGAAATAAGACAAGAGCTGTCCATGGAGCTCATAAATAAATAAAACGCATGCACATCTTCACCTCTGCCCACTACAGCTGCAGGGGGACGTTATGAGATCCCTGCCCTTCACGTCTGTCTGTAATTTAATGAATGAAGTTGTTGGACAGGTGGGTCCTGAGGAGGTGAACAGGTGATTCGATTTTGAGGCTTGTACAGAATATATAATTATAAATTTTTTTCATTAATCCAACAATGGCAGTGCAAGCCGCCACGCTTTATGGCGTCTGACTGGTCTGGTGTGACGATGACAGCGTCTTCGTCCCTTCATGTCATAATTTCCATACAGACTAGAACAATGACATGCCTGTATAGAATGTATGAAAATCAATTATATGGCTTTGAATACAAAAGCAGTAATAAGTAGAACTATTGAAGAGCGCATTCTTCCCTAGTTGAGGTGTAACACCACATTACATCACCGTAGTAGGATATGCTATCTTCTAAATGAGCGTCCAACCCGAGGCAACTGTTCTACTACCCAGGGCCAATTTAAATAAATAAATAATAATAATTTAAAACCATGCAAAACTTTTTGAGTTCTGAGTTCCTGCTTACAAACACAAACAGACAGAACCGGTCACATGATCCCGCCCCAACTCTCATTCGTGAAGGAAAAAACCAGGGAGACTTTGAGGAAGTTTTTACAGCAGCTGCATTTACACTGAAGAAAAAACGTCATCAATCATTAAAAATAATTGTATCTAAATATTTTTATATTTTTGCAGGGGTTTTTTTTGGAATTCATATTTTCTATAAGCTTTCCTCATGTATTTCCTTTATTAAAGGCATAGAATAATATTATTGTTATTATAATACTCATCCTCACCATGGTTATTAAACAAAGACAAACACTATACACATTCCTAACCTTCTGTTTTAGTATGAAGCACATTTGCTTGCTATGACTGAATGAATTTAATTTCATGCTCACTGAATATTCATGAGTCGCCTCACATGCAGTTAGACTTTCAGGTGATCTCATGGAGGCTGATGCTCGTCGTGTTGTTTCGTAGGAAAACGTTCCGGGAAGGATGTTTTCATATTAAAGTGCAGATGTTTAAATTACACTCCTCCAATAGCCTCCACCCACACACACAGGATTTCACACACACACATACACACAAGCAAAAACACAAACACACAAACATATAACACACGCACACACAGACATACACACAAACGCGCAAACTTAAACATACACAAATGTACACACACGTGCACACTGACAAATACAAACACGCACACACACTCACAAACCCACATACACGCAGATGCACAAGAAGAAGAAACTCTACTCTACCCTCACCATTTATGCTGTTGCCGAAGCTTTTGACTCTTCGGTGCCCTCTTGTGGTTTTATCTGTGTTGACATAAAGGAAGTATGTAAGTAGTCGGTTTTCCAAAGCCATGCATCTTTATTTATACACAGATGGAGTATAATCGAGTCTGCCACGTCTGATGGATGCTCTTGAATAGGTTTAAAGAAGAGGTTGACGGATGGTGCTTATAACATCCACAAGACTCTTAAAAGTCGCATCTATCATGTTTTATGACCATTGGTATGGTCCATTAAAAAACATTATGCCCTGTCATGTAGCTAGAAATCACTATGAATGCATTACAAGACACTAGGAATGAGACCAGTCCAACGACACAAACATCCATTTACTTTTCTTCAGCTTACTATTACTTTACTAGAAAGACGACTATCACGGGGGACTGGTGCCCGACTCGGCTGACACCGGGCAAGAGGTGGGTTACGTCCATGACATTTTAATAGTACATCACAGGACCAACTGAAAGAGTCGGCCGCGGTGGAAGCCGGGTAAGAATGGATTTCCAGACTTCCCTCTACCCAGCAACACCCTGCAGCAACACCTTGGGGGATCCCGAGGTGTTCCCAGGCCAGATGGGATATATAGTCCTACCTCGGGTCCTACCTGGGGTCTCCGTCCAGTTGGACCTGCGGGAAAAATTCCTGAGGGAGGCGTCATGGAGGCTTCCTGATAAGACGCCAGAGCCACCTCAACTTGCTCCTTTCGATGCGAAAGAGCAGCGGCTCTAGCCCGAGCTCCGACCCTAACCCCTGATGTCTGAGCTGGAGAGTGTTGCTGGGGAAAGGGATGCCGCAAAATCCCTTCTTTGCCTGGATGGAATCTTTTTTTGCAGAGCAGTAAGGGAATAAGTAAATCTTGTATTTTATTATATATCTTTTTCTCCTAATAAAGACTCTTTGATGAAAGTATAGATTCTTAAAATCAGCTCAATCATCATTTAAATAATATAAATATTAAATCATTTATAACCACTGTAGCTCAGTGGGTAGAATGGCACTGGGTCTGCCTTTGATGCGGAGAAATGATTTCACAGTGTCATACTGTGTCTGACTAAACATGTGATTAATGGAAGACACATTATTAACGGTTTAGTATGAAAGACTTAGGGGTATCTCTTTGGATACATTGAATATAATATTCATAACTTGGCATTTTTTTGTGTACTTTCAGCTGAAAGTGAAACTATTTTTTAATATTTGTTTAGAAAAAAGCACTTTTTAGTTAGCTGAAATAATTAAAGCTTGCATTTAAGTCTTCCCTCCTAAAAACCAGAATGGCCCTTAAAACTAACCAAAATCGGCAAAATGGAAAAAAAAAGGTTTTGCTTGTAACAAGCAGTTATTTAATATGAATTTACTTAAAAGGAGTATAAGTTGTCGCTGGTTAAATGTAGCTCAATTCTAGCTGGAATATGCTATAAAGACAAAGTATGTTTTCTTAAAATAAGATCTCATTTACTTAAAAAACATGTTTTACAAGATTATTTTCTCCTTTTTATACAGGCTATTTTTTTGTCTTCCCATCACTCATCTTTTATTTATATTTCCGTTATCTTTTTCAGGGCCTGCTTTTGATATTTCTGTCAGAAAAATGCAAAATTACACGCAGGTGAGCCACAAAGTGAAGCAGAAGGACTGTTTATACTTGATGCCGTACATTTTTATAGACTCCACATAAAGTGCAGGACCTTTTTATTGTGAGAAGAAATATAAAACTCTGGTGAAATTTATAGCTTTCACAGCTGCCATTGGACTCCACGGATGATGGGAGGAGGGAAGTAATTGACGTCTGTGAGCGGTAATAGAGCTGTAAACCCGTGAGGTTCTGGTGATGGTGGGAGTTCCTGTACTTGTCTGTACAGTACAAACCTTCCTGCTGGGCCGTCACCTCCATTATCTGGAGTGTCTGTCTTGTTGCCTAGGTGGTGTGTGATGTTTAGCTAGATGAAGCGTTCTGCAGCGGAAGTCAAGCTGAGCTGAAAATAGGCCATTTCAGTTGATGTCTGACATGGTTTCCGTGAATTCGCTGCGATTATTTCCGAGTGTTCGGTGCTTGGTCTGCCCGAAAAACCTTCACCGTTCTGCAAACAGAAATGAGCATCCGTCTTCTTCTGCAGCTCTGAGGGACAGTTACGTAAGTCCACGATGTTGTAAAACGCCTGCAGTTGCTCGGTCCTCTGATTAGTAACCTCCTATCAAAAGTGACACAAGTTATGTGGCTGTCATCTTAATTATTCATACGCACCTCTGTTGAATAAGAAAATTGGGTTGTTGTGCTTTTACTGCATTTCAAATCTCTCATTCTCTCAGAATCAGACTGAATCATGGCAGAACGATGTGGAAACGGTGTCAGAATGTGAACATGAAACGTCTTCTATTATTCATCCTTTTACTGTTTTCACTCCCCTCTTCATAATTCAGGATGTCACACTGTACATCTGCTCTGTTGTCTTTCCAAGATGTGCCACATCTCGTCAATGACTTTCTTGTTGCCGGATATCGAATTGATGCTTGTAAGTTCTGCCTCACTGTGTTTCACGCACTCGCTTCTTTTGGTTTTATTCCTCTGGCTCCTGTTTGACCTCGCATTGAATTTATCGGCCCCGAGTCCTGCCACTTGACACGCAAGATGTGGCTAAAAGACCTGCTGTCATTCCCCAGCTCCTCTGGCTCTTGTGTAAAGCTGAGCCTTCCAGCCTCCGGGCTATATTTAAACTCCCAGAGACTTATCGCACCATGGGAAATTTTTATTATCAATGCTCTCCATTTGTCCGACTTAATTCAGGCCGGCCGTAGATCCTGCCGGAGCGTGCCGTGTATTTACTCCCCGCCACGGCAAACAAGGGCAAACCCGATCATCAACGCCTCAGTGGGGGAGACGCCTGCCTTCCTTTGAAGTGCTCTGAGGAGCAGCCGTGAGATTATAGGTTATATTTACACACAGCACCTATGAAAAGATGTGGGAGGAAGAAAGATAAAAGGAGTTAGAGGTTTTTATTCGTCATAGAAGCTATGTTGCAAACGTTTGAAAATAGATTCAGCCTTGGCCTGGAGAAGAGGTCATCGGGATCTAAACACTCCCAAACGTCTCCGAGACCCTTTCCAGCTGATGGGTCAACATTGTCTGATGCTCAACCATCGCCTCCAGCCTTCCAGCTGTTGTCCTCTCCTTCTGGCTGAGGCTTTAACAGATCCATATACGACAAACAAGATCCCAGCTGGCACAGGTGTGACATGAGAAGATATTGGACTATGAAATTGTAGATATCTCCATCATATTGACTAAATGTAATTCCAGTTGCAAATATCTACATTTGAATTCGGAGGTCGTCATAATTCCAAATCGAGATGTCTCTAATATCCCTCAATTCAAGATTTGTACTTAGTTCTTTCTAATTATCTTCAATTTAGTTTTGAGGAGTCAAAATGATGTTACAGAAAAAGATTTTAATGGAGAGCTCGGTGTGGAGACACTTTTCTTTCGTGTCAAAAAGGATCAAGTTGAGGTAGTCGGGCATCTGATTATAGGACGCCTCCAGGACCCCTCCCTACGGAGGGTTTTCAGGCATGTCCATCCGAGAGGAGGATCTGGTCTTGGAACGCCTCCTGATCCCCCCAGCATGAGCTCAAGAGTGTTGCTGGGGAGAGGGATGCCGAGAAATCACTTCTTGTCCTGCTGCCACTGCGACCTGACCCCGGATAGGCGGAAAATTTAACTTAACTGGAATTATGACAAAATGTTCCAAATGAAGTTGAAGATATCTACGATTAAAGTTAAGGCTGGGCGAGATGACGTAATATAGATATCTTGCATTAAAGTTGGTACCGGCCATAATTTAATTACAACTTCAAAATGACGATGTTTATATCTGTAATGTTTATTTTGGATTGACGAGCTGAGCGAATAAATGATAGAAGGCCTTGTCACAGGACGTCAGCCTCTAACAGAGATTGAAATTTGTTTGGACTTCACAATCTGAATTCTGACAAAAGTCGGTATTCATCCGTTCTCCACATAGACAGATGGATGGATCCACATCCCTCCCCTGAATGTTGGATACTATCCATCTAGACTCAATGGAACACGATCTACGACATGATTGAGAAACTCTACGCTTTAAAACTGAATGATTTGATACGCATCAATGTTATCTGATACACTTCTTAGAATTAGTTTGATGTAAATGTAGGTATTCATGTTCCATTATAGGTTAAAACAAAACCATTTCTATAAAAATCTCACGACTTACCTTTGAATAAATCTGAACAGAATATAAAGCGACGTCTGTCTCACACAGTCAGCAGCTGATTCATCTTACTCAGGAAGACTATGATAGGAAGAAGGCTTTTTCCAACAGACCCTGAAATTCATGATCTTTGCGAAGTGAAGTGTTGATGCGCTGAAAGCAACAATAATATTACATTTTTCAGCAGTGACAAAAATGAAAGACAATAACACTAGAAAAGTAGATGAGTAAAAAATCTATTAGACAATAGTATTTCAAAGATACGCACAACTAGTCGACATGTTTCCATTCAAGCCAATAACACTGACGTCTCTCGCTGAGGGTGGAGGCTGTAGAATGAGCAAAGGAGCTTCAGTCAGACGATTTATTAAGTAAGAATGTCTTCCTCTACTCTCAGAAGATGCATTTAGATAAAACACAATTATAAATATTTGCTTAAAGCTATTCCCGATTTGTATCAGTGAATCCTTCCGGCCCGTAATTGATTCGGTACAGTGACTTCCTGTGCCAGCTAGGATACTACACCCCCATACAATATCTGCTACCACTGTCTTATCTTCCTCATCATCAGTGCTGGCTTTGATCTCCTTTTCCTCTTCCTTCCTTCACTGGTTGGGTTGGGCGTTCTGGGTTTGTGCTGGAGTCGTTCTTGAGTAGAGGCAGCCACTGAGGCATCTCTAGGACCTGCCCTGGTTTGTATTAAGCCCTGCTATTCTTTTACAAATTTCTCCGCAGTAGGATTTTAAATTCTTATGATTCTCGAGTTCAACTTGTTTGTTTGAGCCAACTCTCATCGATGTCCTTGTTCTGGTTGTTGGCATTGTTTTCGTCCCGTCGCATCCATTCCCACGTACAGGAGGCTTTGGGTTACTGTTCATTTATCAGTGTTTGTTTGTGATATCATTCCAAAAAGCAAAGAATTTCACACAAATGGATTTAATGTTTTGAAGAATCTTCGATGAAACATCATAATATCCGCTTCAGAAAACATTCCGTAGATCTTTCTCAGCCTTAGCACTCTCTGAAAGTCTTGTTTTTGTTTCTCTGGTAGGTCTGAGGCGTCGGTTCAGAGGGTTCTCCAGGTGGATCTTAAAATGGAGAGCTATCCAGAGCCGCTGGGCAGCCGTAGGATGGCGTGGCAGGTGGAATACCCGGCCAGTCATGCCACCACACAAGAGGTTGAGACTGAGATCCGACTCGCTCAGGAGGACTTGGCGGGCATCGTCCCACTGGCCATGGTGAGTCCCACGACCTTCGTCTGCTCTAAGAGACGAGTGTGCTCTGATCGCTCAGTATGTAGATAGTCATTCTATTGAAAGCTCATGGATTAAGCTTTGCACATATTGTCTTTTGTTTCCAAGAAGTACTTTTTACGTGAGGTGGAGTAGAGCGGCTGGTGGCGGCTTAATGTAGAATAATACTCATCATCTAGTCACATTTTTCGTATTTATTAACACACAATATAGTGTTCAACATTTGAACAACAAAGACGATATTTGCCTTTCCATCTTGTGGAAAATGCCATTTTCTCTGACTGATTGAAAAACTACTGTTAACAATCTTATAAATCTTATTTATATTAAAGAGAAACTTTGCTGATTTACCAGAATCTGTGAATCTTCACAATAACAATGAGGGAAGCCAAACACATATTTTGTATTTCATTCATCTATTCTCTGATATCCCTGAGGATAAGACCCAGTAGTAGCACCACTTCCGCAGAACCTCTGTAGCCCCCAGCGGGCATCAGATGGGGTCTGGAGTCCGGCTCCGGCCTGAGGGGAAGCCCGAAGCGGTCTATCTCCCCCAGCGAGGCAGAGGCAATCTACTGTTAACCAAAGCTTCCCGTATAGAACTTCAAACAGAGAGGCCTTCACGCACATCTGCAGCTTTATTCAGTCAAGCAGATTTGAGTATGGCTTTCCATCAGATAGAGAACATTCAGGTAGAAACGCACAGCAGCCGCGACCTGCTGATGCCTTCTAATGATGTGAGCTGCTTCCATCTGTGCTTCATATCTCACTGCTCAGTCTTGTGTTATTCACACTACCTATATACCAGTACCATAGAATGTATTTGTACAGTAATCCCTTTTAACTGCACTTCTGAACACATAATTCTCTCTCTTTCTCGTCAACAGTCATGAAATGATGATGATGATGATGTTTCTGCGTAATCATGCCGACAAACGAACAAATGAATATACAAGGGGGAAACGTAATAAACTTTACTTAGGATTTATAAAATGCCGACTTTACCCATTATCATCCTGTATGCTGTGCAATACAACGGTCACCTATGAACGTTAAGTTTAAAACTACCTAAAGCATGCAGGGAAATCAACAGTTTGGAAGGAATTCGATTTACTTAGGGATGTAGAGTCTGAGAAAGAAGTTCAAGACTCCATTCTCTGTATGTTTCTAACAGTGTTTAATGTTTGTGACAGATGTTTGTGATTGATGCATTTTTGAGGGCATAAAGCCAACCTTCATGTACTGTCCCGACATGAGTAATCAGGATAAACAGAAAAGCAGTAACCGTGTAACTTCATGACAGTGTGAAATCTCGGCGCTTCAGCAACTGTCACCCGCGTCGGACTCGACATAGAATAAACAGAAGGGCTGACGTATAATCTCAGAGGATGGAAATCACACAGGGTGCCTTAAAGAAACTGCACTGGGCTTATGTGACGTTCTAGACGGCCAGACCAATCAAAGGACATAAGCCTTCAGTCACCCATTCACACCCTCATTCATACCATGGTGTCAGTGGCTACCATGTAAGGCCCTACCTGCTCACCAGAGCTGGTAACCATTCACACAATCCCTCACGCACCAACGGGACAGCCATTCAGAGTATGAGTATGCAAAGTTTTTACAAAGCTTTTAGTTGTATTACTGTCTCCTTCTGGCTTTAGTCCCTTCTTACTCCTCTTCGGTGGCGGCCGGGCAGTTCTTCACCGGGCTGCCTCCTGGCTAGCACTTGAATGGGAGGTTCTACTTTATATGAGATGTCTTAACATCATAGAACAAGAACCGGTGAATGGACTAGCACTGAAAGAGACTGGAAACAGCAATTTAAACCCAGAACCATGACACATACTGGAGTACAAGGTGAAAGCCGTTGAAGATGGGGAGGATGTCTGAACTCCATGCGTAGAGGACCTTGGACAGCCAGGGTTCTGATCTGGGACCTCTTTTAGGGGGTAACTGTTGACCTATGAGAGGAGAAAGGGAAAAACATTATTTTGAAGCGCAGAGGAGTTGTGACAACTTCTTTAGGTGGAAACGGGTCCAATTGTGTTCCCTTAGGAGAACTACACACTTACACGTCTGCGCTGATTACTAAAATAAAAAGTGCATTCATTTCTATTTCAGTGCTCCTGATCTCCGTCTTGCATACCTGACTGTTTTGTCAATGATGTTCTCCAAGCCCATAGCTGTGTCGGTGATGGATGTTTGTGGGTGGATTAAAAGGATTGTGGCACATCTTCGCACACTGATCCATTCTCTGGGTAATTGAAGCTGTGTGCTTAACGCCACAGTCTTGCTGGAGCTCTTTTTTTTTCACATCACATCACAGATGTGTCAACAAACTGTCTGTCTCGCTCTTGGAATACACAGTTTTGTCTCATCTTTTGCATGACTGTCTCAACTCATGGCACAGTTTTACCATAACCCGCTCTGTGCACACGTTTTCAATCAAACATTACATCGGCTTTATTTGACTAAAACAGTTAACACCGCCCTGAATGTCCAGCATGAGCTCATCAATCAATTCTTAATTCCTCGGCTATTTCGTTAAATCATCCAAGAACAAGATCATTCTGAAGCGCTTTAATTTAAAGTAGTTGTGATTTCAAAGGCACATTAGAGCCTGAGTGAGTAGGTTCTGGTTTCACTGGCCCACTGATGACCCTCTCTTATTCGCCCTATGTCAACTGGTTTCTAATTCTAATTCAGGCTCCCTCAAAGTCAGAGGCTCTCAGCCAGCTTGAAGTTGAGCCCAGCCGTCCTACAGAGAGGTCATTTTAGTCACTAGAGTTCATTTTAGTCACTAGAGGTCACTTTGGTGGCATAAGAGCCACGTCATTACATCACAGAGGCGCTGGAGCCATCTCGTTACGGCATTGTCTCCTTTTACCCAGCAATGTTCTTTTTGCTTTCCACAAGATGGCAGTGAAGAGTCAAAAGTTTTGACCAATAACAAAAATGTTGCAGTAATAAATTCAGTGAATAGAAAAAATGGTAAAAGTGGAAGCAACAAAATGCTGGACAGTAATCTGTGAGGTCATTGTTTACATTGTTTCTTCTCCGCCACGGACGTAGACATTTGTTGAATCTTGCTTGCGTTACGTCTACATCGTCTCCGTTGATTTCTCGTGGTTGTGCCACATTTAATCGTTTATCTGTAACAAAATATTACACCAAATGCAGTGGAAATGAAAGCAGATGGATTTCACCATTCATTTGTTTTCCTCCACACCTTCTTAATTACTAACATAACCGGATCGGTGGTTTTGCTCCCCGCTGGCACCAGTTTTCCGAGAATCTGTCTGTCGAAACGCAAAGAACTAGTTCCAAATATTCAATGGATCCGGACCAGGTCAGGATCTGCCTCAGTGGAACCAGTGCATGTGTGTGTGATGTGTGTGATATAGACAGAATGGATTTACTCGATTTGTTGTTCAATTTGTTGTTTGGGCTCGTCACTAAAGCAGCTGCAATCATGTCAGAATGTGTCGATTTAGATTTGTACATTTCCCCGATCGACTCATCACATTTTAATGGTAGCATTTCAAACATTTTCTCACAACTGACTTTTACTCAAAGAGGTTGATTGGGATGATGTTATTTCATTTGAGTTCATGAGGAAGAACACATTCTCATCACTTCCCTCTCTCATTTGGCTCTGAGGGCTTCTGCGGCACAGACAACTTCCTCAGGTGCCCAACATCTCCAGCAGCTCCATGCTGCTTAACACACGACACAAACACTCATACATGCAGACACATTCAGAACCCATTAACTTTTTCTGTTTCCTTCTCACACACACACACACACACAAACACACACACACAAACACACACAAGGTTTTTACAATCTGCATGGGCCTATATGAGAGAAGCACACAAGCGAGGAAAGAGGAAGGCTGAATTAGATTACTTGGGATCACTGTGGCATGACAGCCCCACAGATAAGTTCCTCTCCCCCCCGCTACGCTGGCAGAGAAGAGGAAGTAAGGTAATGTAAAAGCAGTGGTGTCAACCCCCCCACCCCTCACACAAACCTCACCCCCACCACAACTTCATTGCCTTCACCAAAGGGTAAACAAACTGAACAGAAAACGGGGTCCTGCACACGGGACTGGAGTAATCCAGTTGGAAAGACGGAGATGAAGACTTCATACAAGAGAAGTGATTTTCAGGATATTACAAGAAACAAATTAGTCACTTTTTAAAGGAGCAATTCACCCAAAAATATTATCAAAAATGCATAATTTATACTATTTACACTAAGTTTTTTAGTCCACAAAACATCCCCTGAGTGTCAGAGCAAAATAACCCACGAAGATGGGAAGTTAAAACATTAAAATCCTTTTTTTTTAATTATTTAAATGTTTAAATTTTGACAACAAACTGGAACAAAAAAGAAAAAATGAGTGAGATGTTTGAAGCAGAGACATGTCTAAAATACTAAAAGAAAAGCTGCTATACTTTAACTTTAATTACTGAGAGTAATGTCATATCAATTATTGTTATATGAATAGTGTTATGTACTAATGAATATGAAAAATATCGTTATATTTGAAAAATAATAATAGTGTAATAACATCAGAACAAATATCTTTAGCGATATAATTCTACAATCATAATAGGATGATAGATATACTGTATTTACACACACAAGGGCACAAACATACACTGTTTACTGTAATATAAGTAATGAAATGATAAGATAGTGATAATATTATTATAATGATTATTACATATTACCTCCACTTAGCCGTACAACCACAAACCTAAGTTGGAAAATCCATTTAAAAAAATGTTTTTTAAGCCGAGTTGGGAGTAGAGCTCAAGTCCGTTGCAGGTTTTTCCATTTGTCCTGTTTTGAACAGTTCCCAGATTGCTTGCGGGGAGTCTATCCTTTTAGGATTTTTCTCCTTCTCCCTCTCCCCTCGTCTTCCATTATAAATGGGGATGGGAGGTGGTCTCCTGGCTACCAGAGACAAACATAAAATGACTCCAAACATCTGGTATGATTGAAACTGAGTGTCCAGAGGTCAGAATTATGAATTGAAAAGACATCAGTGATACCCTCCCCTAAAATCAAATCTTCACGCTAGCCTCTAACCCAATAGCTTTATCATTGGGTCATCTATCATCGTCTTCTTACCTCTGTTCCCTTCATGTGTCGACAGAGGCGATCATCTGTTTCAATCTTACTCTGTCCTCTGCATCTTCCTCTGTCACACCAACCAACTGCATGTACTCTCTCACCACATCCAGAAACTACCACTTTGGTCTTCCCTTTTTTCTCATCTCGGGTCCATCTCCAGCATCTTTCTACCAATAGATCCACTATCCCTCCTATTCATATGTCCAAACCATCCCAATCTGGCATCACTTACTTTCTCGTAAACCTGTCCCTCTGATGTGCTTGGTTCTAATCCTGTCCATCTTCGTCCCTCCCTAAGAACATCTTCATCTCTACCACCTCCAGCTCTGCCTCCTGTCTTTTGGTCAGAGCTGCCTTCCCTCACCACCATCTTGAAAATCTTTCCCGTCACTCTAGCTGCTACTCTTCAGTCACAGGTTACTCCTGACACTCTTCTCCACCCGCCTCTTCACCTCTTTTCCACATTCTCTGCTCAACCTGCCTCCCTTTCATTCACACGCATACATTCTGTCTTTCTGCAACTGACCTTGATTCTTCTTCTATCCAGTCCATACCTCCACGTCTCCAGATTTTCTTCTAGCTGCTCCCTGCTCTCACTACAGATCAGTGTCATCCGCCAACATCATAGTCCATGGAGGCTCCTGTCTGACCTCATCTGTCAGCCTGTCCATCACCATAGCAATCAAGAAGGGGCTCAGATCTGATCCTTGAGGCAGTCCCACCTCCACTTTGAACCCCTACTGCTCACCTTATAGTTGCCATGCTGTTCTCATACATATCCTCTACCACTCTAACATACTTCCTTGTCACTCCAGACTTCTCATGGAATACCACAATTCCTCCCTCGGCACTCTGTTGTCCGCTTTCTCTAAAAAACTGTCTGAGGAATGTGCACAAGCTTGAAGGTTGTGGAACAGGCTCCGCTAGACGAGATCAAGGGTTTACTTGGATGAGGTCATACTAGCTGTATGGATTTATATGATTTGATTCTGCTCTGAGACAAACCCCCATCTTCATCAGTTCTTTAGGAGAATGTGACGGAGAGTTTATTCATTTTTAGTGAACAAAAATGCCTTTAAGGCAAAACTCAAATCAGACAATATGGGAATACCATATGAAAACTACAAACCTTAGAGGTCAGACGCAGCAAATATAAAATGTCTGGCCACAACAGTAAGATCTAACTTTTTTTTCTTTTTTTATTTGAACTTCAGAAGTTCCTATATTCGTCTGATTTCCTCCAGATGTGCAACTCAGAACACAAAGAACAAATTCTCTTAACTTAATAGTGGGGGTTTTTCCACTACCCTAAGGCTCGGTTTGGGAACCCTCACACATGGAAAAGTAATGATCTGATGGGTTTAAATAACAGCCCTGGTGCAGGATGTCACAGAGGACATGTTTAGATTAATGTGAGAATTTCTCTGATGTTTGTGAGGCAGAATTCAGAAAACTGATCTCTGGTGTCGATCCATTCCTGTTGGAAAGGTTTAAACATTACTCACTCGCCGAGCCGAAACACCATTGATATCCCATCCCCAGTCCTCTTCCACTGGTCGGAGAGAAGTCCAATATCTCTGTTTATCCTCTTCTTTCTCCCCCGTACTCCAGAGGATAGGAAAAACAACAACATCGGGTCTTTGAGAGCCAAAATAATGAGCTGAACATGGCCCAAAGCTGAGGCTGCAGACTGCAGTGTTGATCCTGGATGTGATCAATAGTACCAGCTGTGTTAGTACTGGGAATGAAAATCTGTCCCTTATTGTTGTTGTCTATTTTTTTTTTGTACAATATTATGTTTATTGTAAAACCAAGATGAACAAAAGTGTGGTGTGTAAGTTCCTTAAAACTTTATTCCAATTCAAACTCAAAACAAAAGATTTTACTTTTCCGCCAGTTCAAAGTCTCACCAAAGCAATGTGGCTATTTCCAATGAAAAAATGCAATACTACTAATAGTATCAGGTTCACGTAGTGAAACAGTCCAGGTTCATACAGTGAAACAGTCCAGGTTTACAGAGTGAAACGGTCCAGATTCGTACAGGGAATCAGTCCAGGTTCACGTAGTGAAACAGTCCAGGTTCATACAGTGAAACAGTCCAGGTTTACAGAGTGAAACGGTCCAGATTCGTACAGGGAATCAGTCCAGGTTCACATAGAGAAACACTCCAGGTTCATACAGTGAGTCAGTGAAGGCTAATGAAGCCGTCTAGGTTTGAAACAAGGCTGGTAGAACTTAGGATCTTCCCTAATGGTCCACACTGGATCTCTGCCACGCCCTCTTTTGTCTGGGATTAAAGCCTCAGTGTCCTGAGGCTTGTCAGCGGTGTAACCCACTGACTTCACCATCAGGCACACAATAACATTTCTTGAGAAATGTTCTAGTTCATATTAGTGTTATATTAGTTCTCTGTGTCTGACTCAAATACTCTCGTCAAAATGTATATTTCACTCTCCCAAATCTAGATTATGAGTCCAACGGTGCATCATGGTAAGAAAATCATAAATTGTCCATGCCTGGATATTCTTTTATTTCGATTGGCCTATCATTAATTCTCATGGTATCGGCAACATGTTAAAAATAAAAGCCCTGACCTCTCAATGTGAATTAAGAGTGAAAAATCCAGAACCAATATCCGAACCCAGATCTGCCTCAAGATGTAATAAACTCTTCTGTCCCGTTGACAACCTTTCAAGATATCTTAAAGACAAAAGCCAGAAACTCAACCAACCTCCATCAACTCTTGTTGGCAGAAGTAAATAAAAAACATTGTGGACTTGGGGAGATTAACCTGACAAAAGCGTTTTCCTTCACCTGCTCTTAAGTTGCAAACAGAGAGAAGAGAGAAAAACAATTCCGATCGGATCAGAAAATGCCACATGCCTCTCAGGGCTTCAGCAGATTATTGTATTTCTTGCAGTTATTGTTACGATGAGTGATGCCGACAGTAAGTCAAGTTTACAGATGAGAGAAACGGGGGGAAATAAGAGCAGGGGAGAAGGGCGGAACAGCGTCTGGGAGTTTTTCTCTGCTCTCACAGATAAGAGGAACGGGGAGAAACTCTCCAATCTTTTTAATCAAGTTGAAAGGGAAGACTTCACAGAGCATGCTGAAGGCATCTGTTGACACAACAGCTCTGTGGTTTTGCTTCAGACGGCCCTTTTATCTGTAATTAGCACTAATTAGTCTAATAAGCTTGACTGTATTTTGTCGTAATTGGAAATGCTTCTGTAATTGTGCTTTGACCAGACATAATCTCCTGAGCTGCATGAGGATCCATTGCAGACCGCGTCCCCAAACGTAATGAAATTAAGAACTATTAGTAATTGAAAGCATATTTTTGATGCCATTTGCTTCATATTCCTTCACGGCCTTCCTTCGCCCATTCTCGCCATGTTCTAAATCGCAGCGCCATTGCTAGAATTATTATAAAAAGGTCTTTTTATTGCGCTTTCCCAGCCAAGTGATGGGCTCCGCCATGGGTGACACCTCTGGGAAAGCAGCGCAGTCATTTTAAAAAATGAGCTCTCTTTTTCTTTTTTTTTTCCGCTCCCCCTTTGAAGAGGGCTGCTCCTGCGTGTTGTCACAGACACACCTGCATCGAGAAGGCTCAGAGCGCCGCTCGCCGCTTTGTCGCCGGTTTCAAAGCGTGAAGCTATTGCGGCAATCATTTCAAAAGCGAGAAAAATGAAAAGAGCACTCAAAAGTTTAGAGCGATGAAATGCTCGGGTAGAGTTATACGCCTCGCCTGTCGTGGCTCGTCTTCTCCTCACCTGCTGTTTGAGAGGTTTTTGCTTTTCTCTTCCACGTCCGTAGATTTTCTGCCTGCTCAAGTCAAACATTCATTTGATATATTAACGCACAGATTAATTGCCTCCCTTGTCGCCTTCATCCTCCTTCAGTTGGCGGCAGAGATTTCACATACGGGTGTCGATGACTGGTATCCAGATAAATCTTAGGGGGCTTCGCCTGGAAAAGATTGGCGCCGTCTTGTGGGTGCAACCCCTTTATTTATCTCAGCACAATCAGAAATAACCAATAATTATAACTGTTAATTTAATTTACAAAAAAACCTCAGCGCACCGAGGAATACATTTTTTGCATGTATTATTTATTTTGCATTTCTAATACCTTAGAAACTCTTGATTGAGCATTAAATGACAAATTGTCTGGTCAAGCATATCAAGAGTAACAATTTTGTTAAATAGGTCATCACATGCTTTAATATGCTAAATAAAATCCTACTTATCAAAATAAGAATTTCTCAATAGCTACGTTTAATGCTTCCTTCTCGGTGTGTCATTTGACCTTTGGTGACCCTCAGGGCTCCATGTTTGGCCCCTTATACTCTTAGAGTATACTCGCTGACACTGGGTCATTTTAGAAACAGGTTAAGTCCAATTACTCAGTAACAAATAGTGACTCAAAATGAGCTCAACCAAACAGTTGAGCAGGACATTAAAGGGTTAGAAGTAGGTTGGAGGATTTTGGAGCTCTGCACTCTTGTCCAACGTAATAGAATATTCAAAGGGATTCATTCAAATAAATTAGAATATAGATATATGGTCTTACCTAGGAGGCTTTATACAGTAGTATGTTTGTCATGGGGGAAATAGGCACACAAAGTATTGGAATCAACATGGCCAGAACCACAAGGCAAACTACAAACAACCGGGCTGACAAGAACCACAGATGGCTGCTGGGGCAATATGGGGTTTTTGGAGCGAAGCAAGAAGACGAAGGCTCATGGCAGACATGATAGGATTCTATGGAATGCCCTGAATGAAGCCCTGTCAGGTTCTCTCTGAATGTGGAGTAATTGTAATGGCTAGTTAGTGTAAGAAAAAGAGCCGGGTTAAAAAAATGGGGTAGGTAAACTAGATATTGGTATACACCCATCTAACATCAGGAAAATGTTCATGGCAAGAAATATGTCGGGTTCACAGCCGGTTCAGTCCAGTGGAAGAATCTGATCACTAGCCGGTCTACCAACACCCAGTTTAATTTACCCAGTCAGTGGAAGAAGGGTTTGGTGGCGTGCTACTCTTTCAGCCGGCGATTCCTTTGGTTTGAGGTTCTGGTTGAGAATAATGTAGGCTAGTAATGGAGTCGATTGCTTGGTTCTGGTTCTTTGCTGTAAGCAGCTCAGCGCTAATATTCGGTAAGCTATTGTGGGCTCTGGTTTCCTAGAGCAGCCTTTAGCTGCAGGCCACAGCAGGGACGGCAGGGGAAGGGCAGCTAGAGTGAGACAGAGGTGCTGCTGTAATATACTATTAGCGAGTATTTTGCTCTTGATGATCATCAATTTGACAGTATTCAGGATTTTACCATCTTCTCATGCTAAAAGTATAGAGGTGCTCAGCCTTCGATACTTCACAGACCCTTTCCCACCAAACCTACAGCTTGGAAAAAGCACCAAAGTGGCCTGTTGCAAGGCATTTTGGACTTCAGCTTTAGCAACTGACATCTGTTGGAAATAAAACGTGTAATGTCACTATTAGGTCCTTGGTATCAGCTACTCCTCAAATGTAAGCGCTTGAACACATTCTGACAAAAAAATGGAATCGGTGCATCCATTGTAATCAAGCCAAACTCGCCATGTGCGAACGCACCCTTAAGCATAGCAATTGGATGCCTGAGTAGATTCCTGTGCACAGCGGGAGAGCGGTCCATTATCTTTCGCCATTGTGAAATAATACGCTCCTGTCCGGGCGAGCCTCATCATCATTACCCATGCTGCGGCCGTGTGATGATGGAGAGGGAGCATGAGCAGAGGGCATACATCATATCTGAACTCATCAGTCTTCCTGCTCCAGCCGAGACACCAAACTCTGCTCTCTCACATGAGCATTGGTGGCCATGGCGATGAGCTGAAAATGAAAGCAGCCGTTTGTATTCACATACCGCTCCCATATATCGTTAAACAATACATCATCACCCTGCCCTTCTCTGGCCACATCTGCTCCCACACGATAAAGTCATCTATCAACATCCTCCGATGAATGTTTCATTTTACTCCTTTCGATTCCATCCCCTGAGTTGCGGTGCTCCTGCTCTCGACCAAGAAAGTGAAATCTGGGGGACCATTTATCAAACCCATAGTTGGACACCCAGACACTCTGATGCTAGCTTATTCTGCAGAAATGCCGCACGGGCCCAGGTAACGCCATGCGAGCTGATATACTACACGTGCATGCTCTGTGTTTTAGTGGAACGGATCAAAACATTTTTTCACAAAGTAGGAGTTTACAATAGGAGGCTGATGGATGGACCCCATGCAAGCGAGCGATCCATTAGCATCCACTACAGCTGAGGAGCCGATGATGAAGTGGCAGCACTAATTGCTGCAGTACGCACCTGTGGTATGCTGCATGCAATGCTAATCAGGACAGCAGACCGTGACAAATGGTCACCTAATGCAGAACACAATCCGCGCACTTGGCACTAAATCCTTCTCCATCAGGATGGAAGGGGTCTTTGAAAGAACTGACACCTCACTGTATGTAAAATAACAACTGAAGAAGAGAGAGGGTGAACCGCCGTGCACTCACACTTTCAAACAAACGAGAACAGTGAGATTTAAAGGTGAATTCCTGCGTTGTGACTCAGAGAAGTCTGCTTTTGTAATCGAAAGGCTAAAGGGGGAGAACACTCACATAGCCTCTATTTGCGCTTGCAGCTCATGATTAGAAATTAAGATGAAGATATTTCGGAGCTGAGTCTCCACTTTCTCATTACAGTGACGTCAGAAAATTATCCATCACCGCAGTAACCTCGCCGCAATGCTTGTGAGAGCTCCTCCAGCCGGGGGGTTAAATAACTTGTTTACTGTGCGGTGGCAGAAGACGACCCGCGATGCATCTCTGGATTCACCCATTCAGAAGTACATTTGTGTGGAAGTAGATTTTGCATTTCCCACACAAAATGGCGAACACCTTTACCCTTTGGAACCGCTTACGCTCCAGTTCTGTAATTGAATGCAGCAAACCTTCATCCCTGTCACTGTAGCCCCCTCTGATCGACTTAAAATATCATCTCAAGCAAAAATGAAAATCAGTCATTACCTGCTCACCCTCACACCAGTGGAAAGTCATTTCTTAGTCCACAAAAGATCTCAGAGGCTTCACTGCAAAACAGTATTCTCCCAAACAACTGAAGAAAATGAAGAGAACAAGCATCCTTCTGATTGAACTCCTCAAATTAAATTTGACTTCTTAATAATCTCAAACAGTCCATATTGACTCAACCTAACTATTTCTAAGAAGTCAGCAGTATGGTTTAAGATCGGATCCCATAGTGACTCAATAATGAAGATAAATACAGTTAACTAGTTTTCCTGAGCTCAGTTATAAAACAAGACAAATTTCCTTGTGTCCATTTGTATCAGCTAAATTTAGACACAACTGGTTTGGAAGTAATCGCCAAAAAACTGTGTTTTCAACAAAAAAGCTCCCCCTTTGTAAATTATAGTAAATATATAATTTATAAATAATAAATACAAGATAGCTTTAATTATGTAGAGTCATATTACACAATTTAGCAATTACAGTACATATCGCCTTCCTGAGTGAAATATGAAATATTAGTGTAAGATATGACATATGGAAGATTGGTCTACTTGCAAAATTTGAACTAAATCACGCCAACAGTTATAAAGTTTTGTCCGAAAAACAATGTTTTTCATGATTAAAGCTGCAATATGCAAAACAGATCTCATCCAGTTGATTCATATGCACCAACTTTGGGCTAGATTGTACAAACGGTTGAAAATGTATCGTCTAAAAACTGTGATTTTGGAGATAAAGATCCACTTAGTGGCTGCAATATGCAACAAACCTTTCCCAAAATCAGTCCAATTCTTCCTCGCACTGAAGTCTATTGGGGTAGAAAATTTGAAAGTGATCCATGATATAGTTTTTCTGTTATTGTATTAACACAAAGTATCTACAATGGACGGAGACGCAATGAGGATGATTCCATTATATATCCTTTTCAGGGATATAATGATTCCATGTAGCTTGTGAAACGAAATCGAAGTCCCCGGAATCAACTCAAAGATGTTATTTGCACTCATTTTATAGCGGGGACCTTCACAACAGCCTTTCAGGAAGAAGAGTTTTTGTGCAGCCCGTCAGAGGAAGGCACACAAGCCCAACATGAGTGCCGTTGATGTGGTGAGCGACACCTCTCGACCTCTGCATACCTCAGGCTTTAACGTTAGCTACACAATCTCCTCAAGCTGCACAAGATTGAGCTTGGGTGCAAGATAACACTTGTAGTTTAGAGGCTACAGAGAAGATTTCATCTTAAACTCAAATGACACTAGTAGAACTGATGGGATCCAACAGTCCTCTAACTCTCTCAAGACTTCATAAAAAATAAAACGCAGACTTCCGATTAACAGGACTCTATACTTTCCAATTTTATGAGTTTCTTGGAAATTTGTTCAGTACTTTCTGCTGTGTAATCCTGCTGACTAATCAATCAGCAACAAGAATATACAACCCAGATGGAAACATAATTTCACTGGATGAGGTAAAAAGGATGCAGGTAAGATCTTTTCTGACTGATTTGGGATCTTGGGTCCTAAAACGTAACGTTGAGCTGTATGGAGTCATTTTGAAAGTTTATCTTTAAATGTTAAATCAAGACCCCACCTTTTTCGGTTGTTTGTTAGAATTCTGCAATGCTATTTGATATGAAGCTCTTTTTAAATATTTTAAGAAACAGTCTTTTACTCTCCATCAGCATCGGTTTGAGTAGAGGAAGTTTTTTGGCGTATTGCTCCTTTAACACTGTCAGTCATGGTTAAAATTGTTTGTACAGCAAAGCAACAATAAGGGGGACGGAGGATGAAGTGAGGCGCAGCATCCAAACTGACGGACCCATCTCAGAGAGTAAATGTCCACATCCATCCCATAATTGTTAAGTTCCAATTTCATATCCTGGCCAATTTCTATTCATTGTGACTTAAATCTTAGCTTCTAAACGGAACGTGCGTATCTTTTTTGTCTGCGGTAATAGACTTAACCTGCGAGCTGACCCCTTTATGCCTGCTGGGGGGGCTCCATGTCCAGAGGGCAGCTAAGCCAAGCTAAGCCTGCCCTATGGATCTCGATCAGAGCTGGGTGAAGAAATCAGACAGAGATCAGGAGGTCAGCTCCCACAGGTATGGCTGGGCGTTGGAGAAGAACTCTTCATTGATCGCGTGGGAGTGATAGATTTGGGCCTGAAATAGCGCAGGCATTCGTCTCCTCTGCTTCTGGCCTCTGGCTCAAATAGCAGGGGCATCAGTGTTACGTCATTATACCAGCGCTGGTATCAGTCAGATCAGCCGCCACCTCCCTCCGATGAGCCCCTGCAGCTCATCTGGGAGCTGGTTGTATCCCTCACGCCTGACCTTGGCTTCTTCTGGAGTCCGACTGTTGTTAGAAATTCACCAGGGATGCAGGCTCCTCCCCCTTGACCCGTAGATATAGACATTTTCCAGGCTTCGTATTCATGAGGATTGCAGGGGATTCGTCCTATAAAAACTTGAAGTAATTGTGCATCCTGCGCCATGTTTTATTCACAAGCTCCTTTTCACAGCATGAGGTGCAATTCATGCCCAATACCAGCAATCCATAGTTGCTGCTTTTGTTTTGGAAACAGGCGGGGACACTAATATTCTCTCTATGAAAGGACAGATATTACAGACAGGCATATTTACAGGGACACACTGAAGGTCAACACAGCAAAGATATAAAACATCTGTCATTTATTTACTTTCTATATATCTTTTGAAAAGAAATAGTTGCTTGAATGTAAGATCGACCCATAAACTCTTTGCATTGTAGACAGCCATGTTGACCCAGGATGAAGGACACTTCTTGAAATAATGGGTGTTTGTTGAGCGAGTCTAACCTGCAGTGTGTCATTGATGCAGCTCCTCATGTTCAGTGTTTAGTCGTAAATCATAGCATACAGCTGACGCTACAACATCAGCACCGTCCGTGACCCGGCATCCCAATCCTCTGGCATAACTGACCATGCAGCACAGATGAAGAAGAAAAGAGAGTTCTTGATGCCTCATTGGACCCCCTTTCTTTGACGTTTGTAAGGCGTCACAGAAAGGGGGTCCAATGACGATAAAGATAAATCTTTCCAGACCATTGGTCTCAGGACATCAAAGTCCAGACAGAACATTCAAGCAATGACAGATGGATCAGGGTCAATCATTTTGGCTCTTGATTTTTCTCTGTTACTAAAGATGCTCGGTCATCAAAAGTCAAAGTGGAGACAGAAGTCCATCCCTCCACCTGTTTTCTGTGAGCACGTATCCTGTACAGGGTCGCAGGGGGGCTGGGGATCTGGAACACTGGCCATACTTAAATGTTCGGGACAATGAACTTAATAAAACACTCAAAGTTTAATCCCCTAAGGAATATCACTAGTCTCAAGAAGATATTGTTGCCAGAACGGCTAAAGCTAGCAAGAGCGCAAAGGCAGCCACCAGCCTGCTGTTTGTATGTTTGTCTGCTGTCAATCATGGTTTTAGAGATAAGCCAAAATCGGTATGAGGAGGTGCATACTTGATAAAAACTGGTAATCAGAATAAGCAAAGGGAACTGCATTAGGTGCTCCTACAGTGCTGTGGATTTTATTTGTTGAAAAGTCACTCCAACGATCTCTCTGATTAAAGCTTGAGCCTATTCCAGCTGGTAATGGGCAAGAGGCGGGGCATATTCAGGAAATGCTGCAGTTGCAAATTTCAAAATACAACTATTGTTTTAGTAAATGATGCTAATTACACAGAACATTATTTCTAAGACCTGCCAGTTATTTCTTCACTTTAACATACTCTATTCGGATACTGAACCCAAAAATATGTAGGGTTAGCATCAATGCTGGGGATCACGCAGACCTGATTTAAGGACAAATAGTGTTAAGAAATGCTGGTCTAGACAGTTTCAGTTAATGGGTTTAGACTTGAACAACTAACACACGATGTCTGTATCCATCAGACAAATGAAATAAAACATGACAATTATCACTACCTCTTACCATTTCCATAAAATCTGTCTTCTCTAGACTAAAACCACATTGATCGACCTCCAAAATTGAACCATTTTATTAGTTTTTGCTCAGGAAAGAGCGACAACGGTATTTTTGATGAACTAATGGATGCTTTAAATGTTTACTGTGAAACTAGGTAGAGCATATTTGTGTCCATAATCAGGAAGTAGATGTTTTTGCCTTCAGTTTCACTTGGAACGCCCATAAATAAACTCAAAATAATAAGCTGTGGTCGTCAGAAATTTGCTTGACTCCTGCTGTGTATTCCGTTGACTTCCAGTGGAGTGCACTTTCTTTGATGGCAAAAAATTTCCAAATAAGGCTCAGACTTGTGTGATCAGCGGTGCTTCCTGTCCAAGTGATCCTCACCGTGACGTCCCATTATCTCTCCTTTGAAATTGACACGTCCTGGAGCCGATTCATCGCAGCAGCCATCAAGTTAATCTTCTCCCTACTAGCTAGGGCCAAACAGTAATGAGCAAATCAGATATCTGACCGACGTGGACCTGAGACAGGTCACTGGAGATGAGCCACTTGCTGCAGCCAAGTCCATCCACTCAGCTGGGGAGTAAAGAGAAGACAGGGGAGAAGCTGGCCCTTGATGACGGAGTGGGAAGAGAAAAGAGGGGAGACGGAGAGAGACCCTCATTAAGAAGAAGTGTGTTGGATTCACAGCCATCCCACCACTTCAGTGTGCTGTCATCCAGTGATATATTGCTCTGCATGGTTCTACCAAGGCCTTTATTCCCACTCTCCTCCATGTTTCTTCCTTCTAGCCAATTAAACGCCCACTGGAATAGAAGAGAGGAAGTGCCGCATTGAGCAATGCACAATGTGGAGAGAGGGTCTGATGAAAGGACGTGTATCTTATGGACTTCTTAATAGCTTCAGGACGCCATCAGAGTGATGCGTGATATCTACAGAGGCTTGGGTATGTGTGGAGATGTGCGGCGTATGTGAAAACAACGTGGTTTTCATTATGAAAGAGTCTAACTACTGTATATTTCTAGACATTCAAGTACCCCCTCTAGTGTTCATAGAAATAACTACACGGCTAAGAAATAGCTTCAGACCAGCTAGGCCAGTTAAAATATTGAATTGATTGATTCAAAAAAGTAAAATTTTCATAGTTGTAGTGCTGAAATCTATACATGGATTAAAAAAAAGAGTGAATATGGCGTCCATAGAGACATCAACCTCAACCACCAGAAGACGACCCATCTACCGGTGACAGTGACCTAGTTTCCAATTTTTCCATCGAGCACACCGGTCGAGGCATGGCCTACAGCGCTAGTAGCAACCATGTGACAAAAGGCTTCTGATTCTATTTCTGAGGATTCTCTCAGCTCCCTAAACAATGTGCACCTAATGTTTTCAAGCCGCATGTGGCGGACTAATATTGGCCAGAAGTTCAACACCGGATATTCTAACTTAAACTCATACGACACTTTGAAAATCAAGGTACAGTATCAAAAATGAACAATATGCAGCTAATTCCTTCAGGTGTGTCAGTTATGTAGATTTGTGAAATCTCTCTGCATCTCATGGACTCGCAGGAACATGGTAAAATGTTGTCGCAAAAAAAAGCATGTAAACACATGGACGGTTTTGGCATAACATTGTAAGAATTTGTTATGGTTAGTCCGTTGGTTGGTATGATAGAGGAAGATTCAGACGACAGGGCAAGATGGAAACAGGGGATGCAAAGGTAATGACCCCTGAAGGGAGCAGCCAGCAGAGGAAAAAGAAGACAAATCATTATTATGAGCCGGGGGGAGGCGTATTCTTCTGATTTTTGGATTGGACTGGCATTTGCCCATCATAATGTCAAGACTTGGATGTTCTTTACCACCTTGCACTTGTCTGTGAATGGATCCTGAAGTAGGTACGTAGCTCGAGGTTGAATGCCTTCTGGTGTGTAGGGCTATAAACTTTGGGAAAGGTGGGCCTGGAACTTATAATTCACTGAAACCTCTTCCTCCATGTCACTTTCCTCTCGTGTGAGTTTATTGCCAAGGCATGAAAATATTTATCATAACTATGAATATTTAATTTACCGCAGGCTGGATGGCTATCAAAACGTACTTCATGGTCCCTTTTAATGCTCTGGAAATGATATGAAAGATCATAAATGTCCAATGACAAGTCGTCAATAACGCTGGTAAAACCACCAGGCTAGGTTTCCTGGTTTATAGTGGTGTTTTGTTCTACCCTACCCTGACTCGGCATTTCGGGTGAAGCAGGACAGCTTGTTCTGTTGGGAGACGGACGTGAATAGGGACACGCACTGAACGCCGACTGTTTATCAGCTTCTCTTCCCTTTGTTGGACTATGAATAATTCAAGCCCTGAAAACTCTGACTCAACGCCGTGCTTGACCTGTTTATTTGTTGCAGTAGCCGAGGTGTCGGGGTAAAAACGCGGATGTGTTGGAAGCAAAGGCTAAACGCAACACCGGGATGGACACCCCTCGCTAATTCTCATGCTGCCCGTATCACTCAGGCTGACACCATAAATCTCACTTATTTTCTGATCCAACCGAGACACTGGCAGAAATTACAGCCCAAAGCACATTACCAGCCACAGCAGCGGGCTGAATGCTAACAGAGAGATCCTTGATAAAGCAGACGGGATGTTCTCCCTCACATTATTGAACAAAAAGACTGCTATCTTTGAGACTCGGGCAGATTGGCTTGTTACTTACAAGCCAATCTGCCTCCAGCAGAGATGCCAGCATCAACAGCTGAGAATCCAATGAACGTCAGGAATGCTGCACAGGAGCGTCTATTAGTCTCCATGCTAAGGGGAAATAGATACATGGCTGTTGAAAAGTTTTGCACACCCTGCTAGTTTCTTCATCTCATCCTACTACCGGCATTCTGACCAAACACACATGGACGGTTATCCGATACCCAAATCGCCAGTGTGAAAAGGTTACTCCCGACCTGTACGTCATGGCTAGAATTCACACTTTAGGCAGCAACAGCTTCAATCAAACACATCCGATAAATGGAGAATTGACCCTGCGGTGGAATTTTAGCTCACTCCTCTTTGAGGAACCGCTGCAGTGGAGGCCCATTATGAGGTTGGTGAGCAAAAACTGTTCTTTTCAGGATCTGCCTCATCATCTCATTGGGCTCAGGTCCGGACTTTGACTCGGCCACTCCAAACCCTAAATTTCGTCCTTTTGAACTATTTGGAGGTGGACTAATATTCTATTTGACATCATAAGTCTTCCGCTTGTGCATCAACTCACAGACTGATGACCTGACATTCTCCTTCAGAATTTTGTGGCAGAGAACAGAAGTCATGTTTTCCTCAATTATGGCAAATCGTCCTGGTCCTAGAGCAACATCAAAATGCCAACTAAATGCTTGGCTGAAGGACATGAGAGGGACCTGCAGTTGTTGGAAGGTTGGGATATTCTGTGACTTCCTGATATTGCCATTGGCCTGTCCTTGAAGAATTTTGGAAAGTTAGTCACTTCTGGAAAGGTTCACTATGGTTCCAAGTCTTCTCCGTGTGATAATAAAGTCTGGTTATAAATAAAGTGATTTTGGTTTTTTTTATTAGGGTGTTTTTCCAGATTTAATTTCTAAGGGGGTGAATACTTTTTCACACAGACCCACTTGGTTTTAGGTTTTCCGTATTTGGTTTCTATTTATTTTATTATTTTGAATTATGTCCAAATGTCTGACACAATTTAGTTTCAGATGCAAACAAAAATATATATAAAAACCAATTGGGGTCAAATACTTTTTCACAGATCTGTATTTTCAACGGAGAGGAGAGATTGAGAAGGACACATGCCAGTAGGGAGGTGCAGAAGGAGAGATGAGAAAAATAGATCTCAATTCATCTGTTCTGATCAATAATCATTTTTCCCTCTGCTTCTTCCAGTCCAGTGGTCCCCCAGCCTCTTTTGAACCCAAAGCAGTATAATATTGTATTACTCTTGCGACCCAGCAAATGAGAGCAGTGTCTAAATCATGACCAGAATATCTACACACCTATATCTCTCTCACGCTTGACGGTGTATCTTAAGCTGATGAAGCGCTGCGGCGCCTCGTCTAATCTCGCCGGGGCGGTTTTTCTCTCCACTCCTTCTTCCCTGCAGTAAAAGCTCTGTTTAATTTTAATTTCTTATAAAATGTTCACAATAAAAGATCCCCGCATTTATTATTATGAAGCAGCAAAGTCAGAAACTGTGAGCTTCTCACTTGCAATAACTTTATGCGGTTCCTGGAGCTCAAAGCGAACATGATGAAACAGTGAAATGAAGCGGGACCGAAAGAACAAACAGGGATTCAGGAGGGACACTTCAAACTGCCCAGATTCAGTTTGAAGATACAAATAACTGAGAGCAGAACACACGGGCTTCAAAACGGCTTCCTCTCAGGTCTCCTGTAAATGACTCTTACAGCATACACCCTTCAGCCATAACATTATAACCACCTACAGGTGCAGTCAGAGAAGCATGGACTATCTCGGTACGGTGGTTCCTGTCAGTAGGTGACATATATGAAGCAGCGAGAGAACATTTTGTCCTTGTAGTTTGAAGTTTTCGAAGCAGCAAAACTGGGCAGTCATAAGGATCTGAGTGACTTTGACAAGGGCCAAATTGTGATTGATAGACAACTGGGTTAGAGCTTTTCCAGAGCTGAGGGTCTTGCATTGTGTTCCTGGTCTGCAGTGATTAGAACCTACCAAACTGGTCTAGGAACAGACAACTATGGAACCGGCAACAGGGTCATGGACACCAAATTAATGAGCATGTGGCGATAAGGCTAACAGCAAGAGGAGCTACAGTAGCATCTCAAAGCATATCAACATCTATAAAATGTTATGCATGTGGTTATATTGTTGTGGCTGACTAGTGCTTGTCTGATGGGGAGAATGGGGGCGGACACAGCTTCACATGGTCTCCTACAAATAATGTAGGCGACAGATGCAACTACATTTTCCACATGACTAGACTGTAAAACAAATTGTAAAACAACAGTCAAATAAATGTCTTCAACATCAGAGGCGGTCCAGACGCCCTCTGATGGTCCAGATGTGTGTGCAGCAGGGCACAATGGGACTCGCTTGATCTTATAATGAAAATCAGCGCAACATGGTCTGACACGGCTCAACTAGAGGCTCCCATGGAAGAGGCATAAGAGTCAGTGGCCACTCTGTCGTATAAGTGAGAAAATCCATTCAAATGAATGTGCTCCTCTTAAGTACTACGCTTTTCACAGTGGGATATTTTCCAATAACCTCACATTTGGATTATTATTATTATTGAAGCAATAGATAATAATCCTGAGCAAATGGTGACAGGCTCAGGCTGCACTGTGTAATTTTGTCAGGAAATCTATTGGACCATTATTGGATTCAAAGGAAGATTGATTTAAGACAGGATACAGGAACCCTTTTTAATTTGGAGGATATCTACATCCATCACTTCGACACATTTATCCCATGTGCGTGTTCGCTATTATGGTTATAGAGGAATAGTGTTAGTTCTAATCCGTTTTACCTCCACAGTTGAGGGTAAGAACAGCTTATTTGATCACCTGTGTTAGTTTGATCGCCTGCGAGTTGTTGACGGACTTTGATGTCATTTTGTGTGCATTTGGATCTTGGGTCAAGTCCGAGTTTTGAGTTACATGAAGGTATGGATGGAAGATTGTAGATCACATTATTCCTCTGCATTGTTATATAGCTGTTTTTTGTCCTCAGGCATGGACTCATGCTGTTGAATCTCTAAGCGCAATTTGTGGATCGAAATCCACATATGGGAATTAAAGGCTATGTTTGTTAGAGTTAGTTTGTTATAAACAGCGGTGGGCAGTGGGTTTTCCACCTGGGCTGTCACTGCTATATTCCCGCTGCCCTCAAATACCTTCCCGGTAACATTACACATACAGGCGGTTGTCAGTCACCTGGTCTGTCAGTACGTAACCAGCTCATATTCAAAGAGACAGCGACATTTATTTATTTAACCCATCAAATATAAGTTAGATTCAACAGTGTTTCCGCTGGCATATAATACGTGTCATCAGGCATACTGGCACTGCCAGACTACTGAATCTGGACCTCATTCACACCACAACACCAGAAACCATCAAAAGCAAGCAATAATCAACAGTTATTCAAGATACTTAAAAATTAGAGTCACCAAAGCTGTTCATCATTTGAAGTTATAGAGTCTGTCGGCTTTTCTTTCTTTAAAAAATAGTCCAATAACACGGTAGTAGAGGACACCGCTGCGTTTCGGTTCCATTATAAGTTCCTTTCCCGTTGACATTGAGGCCAGTGCTCGCATGCTGTCAAGTCCTATTTCTCCAATAAGTTTCACTTTGTTGAAAATGACCGGTCAGCAGAAGAAGAGGATAGGAATGAAGGGCCTTCCTCATACCTAATACTGACGCAGGACGAGCCTACCTGAAGAACATTCGCTGTGGAAGCCGCTTGCCCCAGCGTGGACGTTTCACACAGACTGCAGTGGAGAAATCTGATTGGATATAAAAAACAAAGCTTGCTTATGTGAGCTCACTGGAAGTAGCCACGGAGAGAAGTAATTAAATGAAATCAAGAAACGGCTTGGACCAAACTATTCAAATACATGTAGGCTCAATTAGAAATATTTATTCAATCTTCTTTCTTATTGTTTTGTTTTTACTTTTTCTACCAATGTCTTAGCAAGCAGAGAATGCCCCGTTAGCCCTGACGGCCCACCACTGTACATAAGTTATATATAGATTAAAATGGCTCCATCACCAGCATGTAGGTATAAAGGTACCCAAGGTTGGTTTTGATTCTTTTTTTTCTTATATGAAGCAAAACCAATGAAGCGACATCACCATAATGTGTGCCGTGTGCCTTGGGTGCATGAAGTAAAAATGAACTTTGATTGTTCCAGAATTTTTGACTGCTGTCATAGTGCTTTCCATTTGTTCCTGCATCTAAATCCACAACCAACAGCTCCTAATAACTGGAAATCAATCTGATCTCGCGGCAATGTAATTGTGGTCCACTATTCTTTGCAGAACTGCTTCAGTGCAGCCACTACGGAGGGTTTGTGAGCGTGAACTGCTATCTGATTCGCTAAGTTAGCCTTCACTGTGCTCTTGGAGAAATTTGGAAGGTGTGCTTTTTCTGAGAAGGTTCATTCCTCTTCCAGTTGTTCTCCATGTGTAGATAATGTGTGTCAATGTGGATCTGTGGAGTTCCAAAACCCTAAAATACATGAAAAACCCTTTTCACCTGATGTATTTCAGTCAATTCACTCAGCCCTTCTGGAATTTCTTTTGATTTTGGCATAGTGTGCAACTGGTGAGACCTACGAACCAACTTCCTGCTTCTGAAAATGTTCTTTTTTTAGTGAGGAGGATATAGAACAGGGCTGGTAATAATCAGGTCTTAGTTTCTAAAGGAGGAAATACTTTTTCATACTGTATTGGATAACTTGGTATTGGCATTTATGTTAATTTTGTTTTTGAAGATCCAACACTGTTTAGTATGAAACACTCAGAAATTAGAGAAATTCAAGGAAAGGGACCAATACTTTTTCACCGGTCTCCATTCTGTTTTTTAATTGCGCTGTCTATTTCTTTGCCTGTGGACCGTTGATGCATCACTGTTCAATCCTGCTGTGGCTTATTACTGCCAGGCCCTGCTCCCAATATGTTGGGTCATCTCCAACTCCTGTGATCTAGCATTATCCTCTGCTTTCAACCATTTGCCCCATCATGTATTATAGATGACCATCTGGAAAAGAAGGAATCCCAGCAGACACAGAATTAATTTACAGCAAGCCTCGATTTTAAGGGGAATGGAATCAAAGTCAGCGGTACACGGACACGGGCCTTTATATTGCTATATAACTCTGTCCCAGTCTATAAAATCCTAATGAAAACCCATTTGGGGATTAAGTGTTTTTTGTCATTCATTGGTATCTCTCGGCTCAACCACTAATCATCTCGCTGCAAAGACCAACGGTCTCAATAATTGATGCTTTCAATTGACGAGGCTTCTTTCAAGCAAACTTAATCCCCATTTCCTCTTCTTGAATGGCTCCGATTCTCCATCTCACGAACACAGCGGTTAGTCTTTAGAATCCAAGTTAACACGGCGGCACGCTAACCTTGTGTACTTCCCCGGCGGCAGCGGGATTCACATGAATGTGGTAACAGGAAGTCAGACGCCGGGTTCCTCCCGCCGGAGCCAGGAGTCAGGTTTAGCCATGTTACCCCCATACGAATGTGACATTTCATTCGACAGGCCTCTGATGAAAGGAAAATAATAGGAGGTGCTTCAATGAAGAAGCACTGTTATGTCATGAAATAGAAATTAGTTTTGTCGGGTTTCTCCCCTTTGAAATTAAGGAAGTCTGAGCAGAGCTTTTGTCCAGAATCAACCCAGTAGCAGAAAAGAAACGGCTCACAAAGGGGGGCTTCTGTCATGCTGCACAATTACCTGCAGTCATTTCACTTCTCCAACAGCAAGACGTCTAATTCATGGTAGACCTTGACCTCGGCTGCAGCTATTTAATTTGCTGCCCAGGGTTCCACAGCAATCTTCTTTTGAGCTGGAGAGACAAGCTAATGTGCACGGGCGACTTTAGAGAGCAGACGTTAACTCAAGACCATCTTAATTGGCCCCAATTATCTGCTATGACAACACTGTGTGTGTGTGTGTGAGTGTGAGTGTGTGCGTGTGTTTAATGAAAGGTTAAGATTTATGTTCGGCGTGATGAAGCTGTGCCGGTGAACTTAAAGAACCAGAGCTGTCTCGACCACTTCGGGTACTGGCTGAGAATAGGTCTAATACAGTCCAGGGGAAAAATTGCAGAATTGGTGCTTTTTTTTTACAAAGGGGCCATTAAAGCAGATTGGCCGGTCTGCACAATGTTCCTGCCAGACTCCTGGAAGATTAGGTCTCAATTTAATGCAATTTAGTACCTCCGCCAAGTGGGTTGTTTCTTTAGCAGGATTACATAAAAAGTATTTGATAGATTCGTAGTCTTGTATGTTGATGGGAGTTAAAAAAGAACGACATATAATTTTGGACTGTATCCAGAACTTTTGGGGTTTTTTTGACTGTTTTTGTCAATCACACACGGAGATCTGGTGAAAGGTCCGTCAGGAAGACTAGAACCTCCCTGCAGCTAACGGCTCTCAATCCTTCTCAGCCGTCGTCGCTTGGGTCCATCTACTCCTCTATCAGCGCTCTCCTTAGGCCGACCAATCACAGAGCTTCTACCAATTTTTAAAAACGGTTGTCCTTCCTCTCCTCTTCTCCTCAGCCTCAGGCAGATCCTGAGGCTCCACAACCCTCTAGCCTTTAGCTTCTACTACCACCAGTGTCTAATCTGGGCGGGGTCTATTTTCTGCTGCCGCTCAGACCAGATCGCTCGCCATAATCAGAAGTCACCGACATGCGAGGAAGAACTGGATTGATTTGGGGAAAGGATGGTTGTATATTTCTGACCCTACGGGGAGCTTTATCTGCAAAATGTTTCCGTCCTTTGTTTCTCAATCGTTGGTTCAGTATAGAAGAAATTTGGTGTGTATGAATCGACTCGAGGAGAACTAAATTCTGTATTTCATGTTTTACTCCTGAAGTTCACACGTTCCTCACTAGGGGCAGCAGGAAAAGGCATGAGGATAATGAAAACATTTTTCTAATTTTACTCACAAGGGTGGCTTTTTTTTTCCAAAGACGCAGTTTTTTGACCGTTCCCAACCCAAAAGTCCAAGTTTGTCTTAATTTAGCTTGCATGAATTGACAGAAGGAAATCTGTCTCGTTTTGTTACCGAGCTCAGAAAAAATAGCTACCTGTATTTATCTTCATTATTGATGGGATCTGATCTTACAACCTACTGCTGACTTCATAGAAATAGTCAGGTGGAGTCACTATGCACATATATAAGTCACGTTTAATTTGAGGAGTCCAACCAGGCAGATTGCGTGTACTACGCAGCGGATTGGGAGCTTCTCAGGAATACACCCTTGATGTCGGGGATGAGTTCTTAGGCCTGGTTAGGAACTCGCCTTCAACAACAGCTACGTAGAAAATCAATGGAAACGACGCGTGTTTAAACCCTGAAGAGTCTCTTTCCAGGAGAGTAAGCACACCGAAGAGCAGACAAGATCCACGGCTGACCCGGCATCGGATTTGAATGATGGATGCTTTGTAGTCTTAGCAGTTGTTAACTTTTCCTGTTCACCAGCTTTAATCGATCACGAGCTGTCCAGCCGTCGGGGTCGTGATTTCACAGCACTTTAACCAATAATCATTATTGGAGCCGCGATTTAAGCGGCTCTTCTCGCCGAACCCCTTAACTGATTGTTATTGGGTGGATTAGATACCCGTCAGTGCCTGATCTCTCTCTCTCTCTCTCTCTCTCTGCCTGTAGGACGCCGAAATTTTGAACACTGCCGTCCTGACTGGGAAGACGGTGGCTGTCCCAGTGAAGGTGGTGACCGTGGGAATAGACGCCTCTGTTATCGACGTCTCTGAAGCAGTCAGGTGTCGCTCTACAGACGAAGATGTGGTCAAGGTCAGTATGACGAATGGTTGAACAAGAGAGTGCCGAGCGAGTGAGTGCATTAAAAACCTGAGTGGAGATGTTGAACATATTTAAAATACTAACTTTGTCTGAGGTAGATCATTTCATAAAATTCAGTTTCACTGATTATTATATATCTGGTTAAATACTAGATTCATTAGATTCATCTTGTCTCTCTACATTGATAAAAAAATAAATTGTGCCAAAGAAACACATTTGGTGATACTAGGAGACGAGGAATTGATTTGTGAGGAGAGATGAAGAGGCTGCAACCTTCCTCACATCATTAACCTTTTCAGCTCCCTGTGGACGGGCATGTCCCCCTCCCTCGCCCCGCCGCATCACATCCCTTCAGTACACATGGATACGTGTTGTGCTGTGAAGAGGGAGACCTTTCCTTTTAATTGGGAGCGGTCAGATGAGGTTCAGAGTGAATGTTTCAGAAATGGTTACACAATGGGATAACAAAAGTCGTGTCAGACGAGTGCTGCGGCACAAGTCGTGAAAAATGAAGCCGCAACTGGAGAATAGGCGGCTAGACAATGTGGCGGACAAGAGAGAGAGAGTTCATGCCACTTCTTCTTCTTCTCTTCTTGCGTAATTTTTTACATGGGACTTGTAAAAAGTCCCATGGCTTTTTGGAAGGATCACTTACACATTCCTGCCACTAGGGGAACTTTGTCACCAAAATCGCATTTCGCAATTGGGACGCAACTTTTAATGCACTCTAATAATTCTAATAGTACTTTACTCACTAAGGGGAACTTTTTTCATTTTCACTCATATAAAACTACACTAGGAAATCTATCTTGTATATATATTTTTTCACTATAATACTTCATATTTTGCTCATTAGGGGGAGCTTTCGTCATACCTAATTTCCCAAACATAAATCCAACTGTTTAAATTTCTCTCGCATGAATGGACACAAGGAAATCTGTCTCGTTTCATTACCGAGCTCAGATAAAACAGGTAACTGTATTTATCTTCATTATTGAGTCACCTTGGGATCTGACCTTAGAGCATATTGCTGACTTATTAGAAATAGTAAGGTTGAGTCAATATGGACGGATTGAGATTATTAATGAGTCACATCTAATTTAGTTTAAAGTGTAGCTTTCATCAAAGATGTCAAAAAATAGCTCTGAACCAGGACCGTCAGGATTTAGACAGATTTTGTGAGCGGGAAGCAAAAAGTCATGCTGAATCTTACATTTGAACGTTTGCAGGGTGTCTTTTTCTGAAGTGCGTTTTTGTTTACATTACCACAAATATCAGACCGTACTTTCCACTGTTCATGCATGAGTGTCGAAATAAAGCCTCGATTTTTCTTTGAAAACAATTCCGTGAAAGGGTCAGACTTTCTTTTCTTCAAATTTGAGGCAAGTCTTGCCTGATATGAACCCAGTTCCATCCTTTACCTCTAAAGATAAAGCCGCAGACACTTATCTATACCGACTTTCTTTTTCCCTTTAGACAGGGATAGATCTTCAACGTTATTGGATTTATTGGCTCCCAGCTCTCTTCCTCTATCACCTGGAGGGTTTTTTTATAAATTTCACAATAAAGTTTGAAAAAGAGGCCAAGCGGGTTGAATCCAAAGCGAAGGTTCCCAGAAGATCACAGGTCATGTGATCGACGACCGACATTGCAATTCAGAAAGGTCTAATTCGGATAGGAGAACCCAGCTTATGTCAAACTGGAGCGTCCCTCTCTAAACAGGGGTGGGGTTCTACGCCATCGCCTGTCACCCACATACAATGCAGATTTAACAGATCACATCGGGTTTTTCTCCCTTTGGGCACATTCTTGCTCTTTTAATTAAGTCCTGGTCTAGAAGCTGAGAACAGTTTTTCTTTTTTTTTGCAAACTCTCTAGAAATTTTGTTCAAATTTGTAACAATGTTATTTTAGTAGTAATATCCGACAAGATGTTACAGTTTGTTACCGTCTATATGATTAGGATATTAATATCTTCTTTCATTTTTAATGAGTTATCCAGCACAATTTATTATTTATTCGTTAGTAAATAAAATGTAAAGAGATGATCTTTAACCTTCTGAGTTTTTTGTTTTATCAATGTTCCTCGCTCAGATCTCTGTGATATCAATGTGGCTTGAATGTAGCTGGAATGAAAATATTCCAACATCCACAGTCTTGTAAAATCAGATTCGACTCACAGCGACCTGCAGGACACTGAGAAGAGACGCTGAAGCTCCCGTTCCATCTGGTGACAGTAGATTAAAGGACAGTTTTCATAACATGGCAGAATTTAATGTGAATTTTGAGACAGAAAGTCTCAAAATCTTGCAAAAATGTTAATTCCTGTAGACTGACTAACTGGCAAAATTTTTTAATTCATTGCCACGTTTCATCGGGCAAATGTTGAAGGTTTAGCACCAAAATGTTCCAATAAATCATTATTGTTTGCGAGTTAGTCAGTGTGACGGAATTCCTTTTTTGTGAATTTTTAGACTAATTCCTGTCCTACGCACCTTGCAAAAAAGAAGTTGTGCCAAAAACAGCATATTTTCAGAACAGACTGACGCACTGTAACGTTATAGCAACTTAATACACCAACCCTAAGGTTAAAGTATTTGTCTGTCAGACAGTAAGTCTAAACGGTATATATTTCATATTTATTTCATAATTTCATTTAAAAATTTGGTGAGCTCCTTTCAAGCTCTAGAACAAAATGTCACAACATATTGACAGATTTTACGGCATACAGCCACATCACGCCTCGCTCAGGTCAAAGAATAAATGGACTTCAAATAATGGCAGCAGTGAAATTATCGAGGGGCTCATTTGTAAAAACAAAATAAAAGCCACATCTTAAATTAATTTACCAACACCAGCTTCATTGATATCAAAAAGGCCCGAATTTCAAAGGAAGTGAAGCGGCTCCACCCCTTTTACCCCGATCCACCCCTAAATTCATTGACTTCCTTGTGTCACATGACCCACACTTCCTCCAAAATCAGTCAAGCAGCTTCTGTGTGATGCTGCCGACAGACGGCGAGACGTAAACCCCTTGAAGGGGGTAATTAAAGCTCGTGTGACGTAGAGATGAGAGGATCCTCTATGTTTAGCACGTCTATATAAAAACAAACGACATTAAAGAGTGTGTTTGATTTGGGCTGACTGCTGGCAGGATGCTCAAGTTTCCTTTTGTTTTTAGAGCCTCTTTCAAACCCGGGGGCGTAGCAGAATAAATAGATCCTTCCAGTGGTTAAAAAGTTGAGCCCTGATATGGTTGGATTTTCTCTCCGAACAAATGGAACGGCTCCGCGGCAGAGTCTCGCCGACTCCTTCATGATCTATGATCAAAAGCACAGGAGGTTGTTTTTCCACACCGATCCACTTTATCATGTCTGATGCTGAGTCTGGGATGGTTAAGTGAGATCCAGAGGGAAATCAAAATCTCCAGGTCGCCGCCTCACCACCGGAACTTTTTTTCCTTCTAGCCGTATCCCGCCATCATGTATGTAAAACATGACTAATTTATCTAATTCCGACCCGGGGAATACACGACGAGGAAACGCGGAGTGACATTAAACTTGAATAATTAATGAGCTGAGCGCATTAATTTATGCTCCCCTTCTCTCGCAGCGGCGGTGGATTTGAGGGAAAGAGCTCCAGCCAGAAGCTTTTCCCCAAACATCTCTGCAGATTTATCTCGCTTTGACGTATTTTGCCTGAAGCATATCTACTGAGACGAGCCTCTGTTTGCATTATTCTGCATCCACGTGTTGCTGATTTATAGTTGTGTGTGACGGTTCAGTATAGGGCAAAAAACAAACAGGAGGGGAGTAGTACTCAAAATGTTTGGAAAAATAACAGGATAAAAAAGTCAGCGGCATAATTAAAGGACTTTAAATGTCAAAATAGATTATCCCCATACTAAATTTACTTAATTGCCCTAAATCTAATGCTTAACTTTTTCATTTTCACTGTCAATCTTTAAATTTGTTTCCCCCATTATGGTTAAAATAAGGAAATAAATGTTACAAACAAGTAATCACCATGATTACTGAAACATCTCAACATTCAGCGAGATCATACCTTCTTTTCTATTGAATTAAATGACTGTCAGCCATATCATTAAAACCACCTGTCCCTTGCTGCTGCCAAAAGAGTTCTGAGATGAACCGTGTGTTGTGATGTCCTCCTGTCTCAACCGTTCGTGGGGCGGCTGTACCTCAGGAGGGAGAGTGGTCACCCCCAAATCAGAAGGTCGGCGGTTCAATTCCTGCTCTGTACTAGCAGTCTACGTGTCTTGGATTCCATTTGCTCTCTCGGAGCTTCGTATGGCCTTCTCGCTGCTCCTCGGGAACGGATCAAATATAGTGAACGGATTTCAAAAATGTACGCAATGTGTATAACTGTGTAACAAAGTAGTAATAAAGACGATACATTCTTGTTACTAAAATGGGATACCCACTCCTCCCCACACACATCAGTGAGCATTGGGTGGCCATGATCCCGTTGCTGCTACAGTGGTTGTCCCTCCTTTGATCACTTAGGTTGTTACCAATCTCTGCAGCCCAGTAACAGCCAACAAGACCTGCAGTTCTGAAGATGCTCTAACCCAGTCATCGAGTCGCAATTTGGCTCTTGTCAAAGTTGCACCAGATTCTTGCTTCCCCTTATATGACACAATGCATCTTTTGTCGAGGGAGCCATATTCTTCACAAAGTAATATGAAATGGCTTCAGTTATGTCTTTCCATCTTGAATCCTTTGCATTTGCTTTGTGCAGCGTTTGTAAATGCTACTCTTTGAGAAAGCTGCTCTGCAGAAGCACTTTCTTGGTCTCTCCCTGTCTCCCTTGAAAAAGGCACTCTTTATACTCGACAGTGTGATTATAATTCGAGCGATTGAACTAATTGGCAAATTCACCTTGTGGCGCTGCGCATGATTCTTTCAGAAACGGTTCATGAGTGCAAACTACGGGCATAACAATAACTGAATTACTACTTCAGCAGGAGGTTCTAAATGGATTCAATGTCCGGTCCTACTCAAGGTCAAGCTATGCGGCAACTTACAATTACTGATTGTACTGAGTAGGGCAATAAGAATATTTGCAGGCCTTCCCTTTATTGAAACCAGAGGTGTGGCATGTGCAGAGCTGCCTAATTGCATCTGTCAAGCTAGCTGTGTGCACAAACCCGAGACGGGCCCACCCCACCTTCCTGCTCCCTGCTCCCATCGCTCGCATGTGCCACGGATTGTATCAGTCTGGTGAGCTGTTAATTTTCTGGGATAGATCCAGACAACGCTTTAATGTCCTCTCTAAGTATTCTCCCGTCGGCTGCCTAATGCTTCTGATTAATGTGGCAGCCGATCCTCCTGGACGTTTATGACATTTTGTGAATCAGAAAGACAGAGTGTGTGTAATCCTGCGAGCCCCCCCCCCCCCCCTTCAGTCTGCCACGACACATATCCTGCTGGGAGGATGGGTGGAATTGATTAATTGGGGGTGTCTTTGTGTGTTCAAATATTGATCTGGAGCTACGTCTGCCAGTAACGGAGCGCAGCGGGAGGCTGTAAGCACAGTGGGATGTGTAGAGATGGCTGGATGTCAGCCGCATGTTTTCAATAATTGTTTCTGCTTAGGCTGTTTAAGAATCGATTTAGGCGATGCCAGCAGGTAGTTAATTTCCCTGTCCAAGGGACGTGGTGTCCCTACAACAAATACACTGACTTCACACCGCCTTTTGTTGGCGGAGTTATAGACTGACTGGATAAACATATTTGTTAGCAGCATTCATTTTATTGATGGGGATGGTCAACGAGCCCCACACGGCGCCGGCGGCGTGACGTTCATGCAGATCAACTTTGGAGGAAAAGCGGAAGAGGAAGGGGCTGTCAGTGCGAGAAGAGAGAGAGTGCAGTGAGAGAGAAAGGGCTGAACAATGAGGGCCGATAAGGAGCAGGGACTCCTCTGACATCTTCATCCCTTCAAACACAATCTCACACTGGGAGTCCAATCAGCTCCGTGACTGACCGGAGCCTGGAGATCAACGCCGCCCTCATCAAAATGTATGTGAAATGTATTCCTTTGAGTAAATGGGAAACCAGTTTCATCCCAGTCCACATGGAAATAAAGTTATTTTTAATTATTTATAACACTTCTTAATATTTGCGAAAGATATGCAGAATTTATTCCATTTTGGAGCAAAACGTATGAACATGTAACACCAGGCAAGAACGAACATGATTAAAAAACGTGTGTAGATTACCTAAACATGTATTTCCTGATTCCCTCTATCATATCATAATATAGGTTATATGATTAAATATTTATTTATCTTTTTGATTGATTCATACAAACACTATCCCGGTTTATAGAAAGCAGCTACAGGTATGATTGACCCTTTAAAAGGTTCAAATGAAATGAGAGAATCTAACTTCATATGTTTTTGAGGCTCATTCCATTTGTATGCAAATCTACTACCAACCAGTTCAATTATGGTGCCAATCATTTGGAAGGGAGGGAACCAGCTTCTGAGAAACGACTCATCCATCCTCTGTGGGTGGAGACAGAGGAGATTCCGGGAGAAGCCCCTAAATCCCCTGCTTTTCAGCCTTATTCCTGCTTACTGTATGAAATGGGGAAAAAAAACCCCACATGGTCTGAAAACTACAGCAGTCTAATATATTCAATAGGTGCAAGGGAACGAAAGGCAATGTATGAAGTACTGGGAAAACACACCATCTACACAAATATTCTTACAATGTAACAGAAAGGTCATGGGTGGGCCTGCTGGTGGTCTCTCAGCTGATGTAGAGGCTTCTGCTCGTAGTACGAGGAATCGCTGGAATCGACTAAAAGACATAAAGCTGACCAGATAGTTCAACATCCGCACTGACTTTGTTTAGTCTGATCTTGGTGGGTTAGCTGGGGTTTGGGGTCTAAGCCACCACTTATCTCCCATTACGCTGATTTAACACAATTTACCCCAAAAGTCGGGAATATCATGGAATCATCGTTCAATCCGTGTCAGCCACAGATCCTTCGTGTTAACGCGATAACTCAAACATTTAGTCATGGATCTCTTTCAGTTTCCATACCCCCAAAGACATAAGTGCGAGGAAGAACAGGATACATTTTTAGAAAGAGCATATTTCCGCCACTAAAGGGAGGTTTATCTCCAAAATATCAAAGTTTTTGGGCCGTAATTTCTCAACCGTTGGTCCGATTCAGTCCAAATTTGGAGTAGATTAATCGACTCGAGGAGATCCAGGTTTTACATTCCATATTTTTTTACACTAATAATATTTTTACTTTTTAGTGGGAGCTTTTTTTATTTTTATTTTTTTATTTTTTACAAAAACACTGTTTTTCAGACATAGCTTCCTAACAGTTGGTTCAATTCAATCCAAATTTAGAGAATATGAATCGACTCCAGGAGATCTATCTTATATATCATATTTTACTTGTGCTATTAATTTATATTTTACTCATTAGGGGGATCTTTTTTACGAAAAACCTTCTTTTTCAGACAAAACTTCACAGTTGATTTTAATCCGGAGGATTTATTGTACCTCACAGAGGATTGCTGATTTGGGGGGATTTAACCTTGTTTTTGGAGTCGGCAGTGAAGACCGAGTTGATAATAGTATAATCACACCATGTGAAAAATCTGCATCATATTTGGTGCGGAATACAACATGATACTAATGATATAAAAATATTGATCTGAATTTTCAAATGATTTCAAATGATTTTCCTGTGACGGCAGGTTTGCAGGAAGTTCCTTGATCCTCAGAGGATGAGTGGACAACTTCAAACAACTTCGACATTCCCTCAGGGAAGCAGCGCTAATTTGTATAAATCTCCCAAAATATCTGCATTTACTTCTACAAACAACTCAAATTCACTTCCTGAGTCTTCTGCTGGCGTCAGTGTAGAACTGATGTGCACACACAGCGCTACAAAGCAGCTCAATCTGTCACACGTGAAGCTTCCTGGTCACTGAGGATCCTTCAGCTTCATGATGAAGGGATGTTTGTCGTTTCATGGCTGCGGAGAAATAACTTGGAAACTAAGATCTCCCCAAACTATGTGATTCCATCTGTGGTGGCGAGCGACGTGATGGCCTCAGTGGGTTAGACAGAGAGCCAGGAACTCCATCTCTGTTGAAGTCACACTCATTAATTACCTCCACGGGTGTCTGCAGGAAATCCCTCCGAGTGTGGGAATACGGTGTTTGTCGTTCCCACGCGGCCATATCGTGAGGTTTTTAAAGACGCTGAGAAAGAGGGACCGGGGGTTTTGGACATTAATCAAGCGTTGGTGAAGAAGAAGGTGAAGGAGAAGGAGAAGGAGTAGAGCCAAAGCTTCAAAGACACTAAGAAAGGCGGATTTGCATCTTTCAATAGCACAAAATTGGCCCGCTCCTTCCATTTGTAAAACAATTTGTGAAACAGATGGCTTTGAAATTGGTCATTTTACCAAGAGACATCTGCTCTCCTCTTCCTCCCTTCCATCTGGTGATTCCTTTAACTGCAGGCAGAACTATGATAGAAGAGCGGCCCGCACCCTGTTTTCCCTCAGGTTCAAAGATGTCCTCCTTCCTCTCCTCCTGAGCGCCCCGCAGATAGAAGACCTTTCATCTTGTTCAAAGGAGGAGTCCTGCATCAGCCGAGAGCTCAGAAGTGTAAAGAGCCGTAACAGGTCGGAGCGCCCGGCACACGGCGCTGAATACACTCTGTGCGGACATCATGTCAGAACTTGAATAACGTCCCCTCTCCTCCCACACAGGTGTCGGACAGGTGCGACTACGTTTTCGTGAACGGCAAGGAGATGAAGGGCAAGGTGAGGATGATGGTGAACTTCACCTACGGATACCTGAGCGCCCAGCTGGAGCTCAGCGTCTGGATCCCTCGCCTGCCGCTCCAGATCGAGGTGTCGGACACGGAGCTGAGCCAGATCAAAGGCTGGAGGGTTCCAGTCACGGCCGCCAGCCAGAGGTAGAGTACCGCAGAGCGTTTGTGTTTGTGCGTCCTGATCTATTATTGATGCGAAGAGGAGAATTCAGTCGTTATCGTTGTTTATTTTATTATATGATTATTTCGCCGAAATGTTGGGGATGTTGTGGAATCCTCATCATCACAGCTTCTTCGTGTTAACATGATAAAAAAACAGTTTCTTGGATCATATTCAAATGATATTTCCCCATTGACAGAAGTGCGGGGAAGAAGTGGATTGATTTGAGGAAAGGTCGGTTGGATATTTCAGCCAGTATGGGGAGATTTTTTGACAAAAAAACAATGTTTCTAAGAGATAACTTAAAATTAAAACGAGGAAATCTGCCTTGTTTTATTACCGATCTCAGAAGAACTAGGTAACTGTATTTATCTTCATTATTGAGTCACTCTGGGATCTGGTCTTAGAACCTCCTGCTGACTTCATGGAAATAGTTTGAGATTATTAATGAGTCAAATGTCAAATACGGAGTCTGAACCTCCTTACATTTGTATTATATAACTCCTTCCATCAAAGAAGATGTGTTATCAGTCAAGTCTGGCGGTTTCTTTGTTTGTTGAAAAGCTTTTACAAAAACTGCTTAATGGATTTTTAGGAGACTTGGGGGGGATAATGGGGGCCGGGCCATGAAAAGAACTCATTAACCCGTTAATCCACATAAGGGGCTGGAACAAGGATTGTTTTGTTTTTTAACTTCTTTGAGAAGTGGGGCTTGGGGCTTCTTCGACATTCCTTTAAGTACGCAGAAACTACTCATACGATTTCCCCAAAAACTTTGTCCCCGAGAAAAAAGTTTAGGCTCCACTGAGAGCCATGCTAGTGAGTTTTTATTCTCTTTTTTTTTTTATAAACCAACATATAAAAAAGACCAGGATGTAGAGAACAGGGGCGGTACCAGAGATGGTTTTTCCGCGGTGCAGTGGGGATAAATTAAAATGAGGGATTCCCGTTAATGTGCCCAAGTAAAAAATGTTCCCATAGCAAACACATGCAAACACACACACACACACACACATGAACACACACACACACACACACACACACACACACACATGCACGACACAGTGTTCTGTACCAGCAGCTGCGACCTTCTATGTAAGAAACAAGGGAAGACTTTCTGCTCTAAAGATTTATACCGATCAGCCATAACATTATAACCACTGACAAGTGAGGTCAGAATAACATCAGTTATCTGGGACTCACGCCACCAGCAGGAAGGATACAGTAAGCAGCAAGTGAACATTTTGTCCTGAAGTTGATATGTTGGAAGAAAAAACAACTCATTGACCCGCACCTCAAAAACTCAAAATCTTACTAAATATTAGCAGAGTATTCCTGAAAAATAAGGAGTTACACTCGATATACGGTAAGTCACAATCACTTACCAAGTAACATTTCAGTGAGATATAGAGACTCGTTTTTTGGCAATGCATCTTGAATATCTTGTTAAGTCAAAGAATCTTGAACATGTCTCAAATTATCAATATATTTACAAATATTTCCAGCTAATATCAATTTCTAGTCTTATTTCAAGTCATGATAGTCCTAACATTAGAACAGTGTAACTATTAGACAACCTTAACTCAGAGTTAAATGCACCTGAATGAAGACATTTACATGTATGTTAACAGAAACAAAAAATCTTATTTTAAAGAATTACTGGCTCTAAAAACTATATTTTCTAGGTTCGGTAAATTTGATACATAAATAATCATAAACATAATGAGTATTCTTTTTTTTTTTTTAGTATTTTGAGCTTTTTTTAGTAAGTAAATTTTTTGAGTCTTAGATGGGAAAACATGTGGTGAAAAAACAAATAGTGAAAAAAACAAGATGACAAAGAATGTTGTTCACCTTCTCAATAGTATATATCCTAAACAATATCTACTAGGGTTAGCTCACTAGAGAAATTGTTTTTAAAAAACTCGCCAAAAAAGGAATGACTGCACACTGACTAACTTGCAAAAAAAGTTTTATTTTATAACGTATTGCAACTTTGATCAAGCAAAATGTTGCTCCATCACAACAGACTTCCATCCATCCGTCACAACAGACGTTAGTTGTTCTAAGAATTTGTTTGTCAATCAAACAAAAACAAAAAAGTTCCACTTCGAAAGCCGTTTCACTGTCAAGCTTCAGGAAAGCCTCCTGGATTAAGTAGCTGTCAATCATCATGGGGTTGAGTTGATAATAACTTGATTTTTAATTTCTGGGTGAACTGTTCCTTTAACACACTCAATAATAAAACATTCACTAGAACTCTAGATTCAAACCGGATAAATAGAACAGGATGTGTTTATGTACTGCTAAAAAAAACAAAACATGTTTTATCTGATGGATTAATGTTAATTCCATCCTGAATAACAATTCAGCTCAGAATCAAGGTCACCCCATCCGTGAATGCACCTCCTCCGCTCCGCCTCACCGTGGTTATTGTTCCCATAGATTCTCCTGTCATCTTCACGGAAATACTCCAGATCAGATCCTTTGTCCTCTTCTGCAGCACTAGCTGGGTTACCTTTTTTCTCCAAGTGATGTATTCGATTTCAAGCGACAGCCTGAGATAAGATAATGAGGAGACGTGTGACTGAACACCTCTCCGGCATCCTCTCCCCGTCTTCAGCCCTACTGACACCTCTTGGCTGATAACAAAATTGCTGACCTGCGCGATACAGCTCGTCATTACGACTGGTTGCCATTGCGCCTTTTACTTGTCAGCGGGGCCGAACACTATTAGAGCTGTCTGGAGGTCAGCGCTCTTCCCCCTGGGCCTCATCACCAGCAGCACCTCTGCCAAGGCCGGCGTGTAGAGCCGCTCTGCTACTGTTGAAATCCATCAGCCGATGGTGCTGCCAGCAGCCTACCTGCAGTAATTATGTTTGGAAGCACGTCAAGGTTAGAGCCGTCCCAGGCGCCAGTGTGGCGCCTGGGACGCTCTCGCCTCTTATGTCCTCTCTCGCCTCTTATTTTGAGTGACAGAGGTACAGCGTTCGGCTAATGCCATGGCTCGCTGAAGATGCGCTCTGCCAGCTGCTGGGATGCCTTTATCGGCAGGGACAGCTGTGTTGGGTTGTCATTGTGGACGCCAGCGCCGCCGCTGATGGGAAGCACAGGGCTTTGTTTTTGCCCGTCTTTGTTTATCAGGGGATGACAGGCGCGACCTTGGAAACTAGAATTATGCCTGAGGTGAAAAAAGGGCACTGGTCCACTGTCCATAAACCCACCAGGAACAAGTGGCGGGACCTTCCTCTGCGGGCCGGGCTGGCGCGCGCAGAGAGAGATTAGAAGTGAAGCCGCATCAGGCCTGTTGGTGGGATAGATGGAAAAGTGCTCACAGAGTTTTTGAGCCACACTCTGTCTGTGGATCACCTCTTCCTTTCCTAATCCCTGTCAAAACAAGACAAGATAAGCAGAAAGCAAACCCGCCGGCAGGCGTAGCGCGCCGGCATGTGCTACTCTTTACATGCACTGGTTTATTACGCCGCTGAGGAAGTTTGTTTTTGCTCTCATTTGTGTGTTAGTTTGTAGTTTCAGAGATTTTCATGAAACTTGGGGGGATGGTTTAAAATACAACGAGGAGGAACCCATTAAAATGTGGAGTAGAGTCCGGACTTCGATTTCACTCTCTTTAACATCGCAACCTAGCCAGGCCTTTCTCCACCATTTCTGTGTATTATGGCTTTGATGTCTTTGTATCATGACTTGATTAGACAGATTAGATGTTTTTTGGAAATTTGATATATATGTGTGTGACGTCTTTGTTATATATGACCATGACGGCTTTGGTGTCATGATCATATGTAACACATATGACCATCCCAGCTTTGATGTCTCTGGGACTTTTGGCCTTGGTGGCTTTTATGTATTTTAAAAATGTAGCTGTGATCTCTGTGCGAGATGCAACAATGCTGGCTTTTATGTTATTGTGACATTAAAGTAATTACCTTGAGAACTTCCAGGGATAATTCACTTATTAGATTTATCATGTGGTAGTGCGATAATCCTGCTTCCATGCAGTAACCCAGTCACTTTATGTACAGACTACTCATTTGTTTTTTTGTATTTTTATATCTATTACTGTCCTTTCCCCTTTTTAAATTTTGTTTTATTTTGTTATGGAGCCAAATTCAACGTAATTACGTTCTGCTGTGTACCCTTCTGGTGGATAGTCTGACTGACAATAAAGCTAATCTTGGGTCTTGATGTATTTGTGATATATGGCTTTGAGGTTTTTGTTACATATGACCGCTGCATATATTTTGACCTATTGATGTCGTTTGATATGTGAACTCGATGGTTTAGTGACATGTGACCTTGATGCCTTGGTGGCCTATAATCTTGATGACAGATGGATTTTTGACATGTGACCTTCATCGATATGTTTGATGTGTTTTTGGGACCTTGATTGCTTTGATGTCTTTGTGACATGTAGACTTCTTGATGGACTTTATTGATTTTTGGCGTAGGACCCTGATGATTTTGTGACATGTGATAATAGGGAGCGGTGCTGTCTTGGCAGAAATAGACGTCTTCGTGGAAGCTTACTTTCTGTTGAGTGCTCTTCTAGCTGGGTTTCAAACCCTCTCTTCTTCTTCTTCTTCTTCCGGTGTGTGGAAGTGTGGTGGTGAAGAGCGAGGAAAATTCAAAAACTTTCTAGCTATTTCCTAATGTGTATTACTTGCCTGACCATTGTTTTATATTGGATAAATTGTGTAAAAGGTTGGTATTGTTTCACGAGTCTGGTACCCCCATTCAGCTCCAGTGTGGAGCAGGTTCTGATGTCCTAGGGAGATCAGGTAGGACACTTTGACATCTCTTATGCCTCCAGAATGAGCAAAGCTCTGGTAATTTTCTTCTGTTTATGCACCCAACCATCGTCCTGAATGTCTGCAGGTCTTCAAAAGAGTGACCGACAAATTAAGACATATTGTCCAGAAAGATTGTGTTATATTGTGGGGGGGGGACTGGAACTGCTGCTGTGATGTTCTTATGGACAGGACGGGACGGGACACGAGCTCCATCCTCAATCGTCCACATTTCTGGCTCATGGTGGAAGAGGCGGATCTAGTAGACGTGTGGAGGAACAAACTCTGCTAAGGAGTACACCTGGGTCAGACTAACTGATGGCAGGATTAGTGCAGCCCGGCTTGACAGGTTCTATCTGTCGGCTTCTTTTATTACTCATGCTGCCAACTGTCTGATCCTTCCAGTTTCTTTCACGACCATCATTTACTTCTAGCAGAGCTGGTTTTATCTCCAACGGTGAAACCCAGATCTATCTGGCATTTTAACGTGACTCTCTTACAGGATTTTAATTTTTGTGAAAACTTCAAACTGTTTTGGGCCAATTGGAGATCTGATAAAGCTTCTTTTCCCTTCACTGGATCAGTGGTGGGACGTAGGGAAGGCCCAAATCAAGGTCTTCTGTCAACAGTACACAGCTTATTCCACGGCTAAAACTCAGAGAGCTGTGGAACAGTTAGAGGCAGAGATCAGGGAGCTGGAGAGGGGGTCTGCCTCACAAACAGATCTACTGCTCTGCAAGAGAAGGAATCTGAACGAGAGGGCTAAAGGGGCGCTGGTTCAGGCCAGATTCACCATGTTAAAGGACATGGATGCGTCGACCAGCTTCTTTTTTAACTTGGAGAGGTCGGAGGCACAGAGGTAACATCTCGTCTGCCTCCGTCTACCAGATGGACGTCTGACCGCTGAGCCATCTGAGATGAGGAGGCTAGCTGTGGATTTCTACACCGACCTTAAGGTGGAGGTTTGTGATGTGGATGCTACTGCCGACCTCCTACGGGACCTCCCACAGCTGAGTCCAGTGGAGCGTGACACCCTGGGCTCTGACCTCTCTCTGGAGGAACTGACCACTGCTGTGTGCCAGTTGACCTCTGGTAAATCCCCAGGTTTGGATGGAATACCCAGTGACTTCTTCAAACACTTCTGGAGTATTCTTCAACATGACTTGTTCGATGTTTTTAAAGAATGTCTTAACAAAGGGTCACTTCCAGCTTCTTGTCGGCGCGCAGTGATCTCCCTACTACCTAAGAAGGGAGACCTGACACTACTCAAAAACTGGAGACCAGTGGCCCTGTTATGCACAGACTTTAAAATACTGTCCAAGGATCGCTCCAACAGACTGAAAGTTTTTATTGACCTGCTGGTTGGTGCTGATCAGGCCTACTGTGTCCCCGACAGGTCAATGTTTGACAAACTGTGTTTAATGAGAGACACTTTTGATCTGTGCAATTTATATAACATCAACACAGGTATAGTTGCGATTGACCAGGAGAAAGCGTTTGATCGTGTAGACCACTCCTTCCTGTTTGCTACACTGCAGGCGTTTGGGGTTGAGGAGCATTTCCTGTCGTGGGTAAAACTACTGTACAATGATGCATGTTGTGTGATTAAGGTGGGGGGAGGTTTGAGCTGTCATGTACCAGTGGGGAGAGGGATCAGGCAGGGCTGCCCCATTTCAGGCCAGCTGTACAGCTTGGCCATCGAGCCTCTGCTGTGCAGGCTGAGGAACCGGCTGGGAGGATATTGCCTCCAGAACCGCAGCCTTCCGACTGCAGGCAGCTCAACGGATGTATGCTAAATGGCTGCGCTGTCTCCTGGCTGGATGTGGCCCGGTCGCTGCTGTGGAAGGCTGGCCACCTCAAACTTGACAAACAGTTATTCCTGATGAGGTCATCCGAGTGTGATCTTTCTGGAATCACCACCTTCTACAGCTCGGTGATTGATGCCTGGAAGACTCTGGACATTTCCCGGCCCACTGACCCCTGGCCGGAATGTGGTTATTTGAGGAGCCATTATTTAAGAACACCTTAATGTCCAACACAGTGTTTTCATCGCCAACCATAAGAAGCAAGTTAATTGAGGCTGGGATCACTAAGCTGGGAAACCTCACAGGGACTCCAATTGACAGACTGGCTGAGATGACGGGTATCCGGTCGACGAGAGTCCTATAAACAGGGTTTCGCCCGGAGCCGGGCTCTCGCAGATCAGTGGAGCGGGAGGTCCGGTTCTATCTTCCCCTCGCTGACTGTGGGTCCTGCTGTTGGTGAATGGATGGAGGGGAGCGACCGGCTCCTCACTCTGGGAACCCCGGTGTTCGGAACATTCGGCTCTTGTGGAGGGAAGCAGCTTTAATAAAGTTACGTCAAGGTAACAAACCTCCGATCGCTAACAGGAGTCGGGGAGTCGAGGTGGACGGGGGTCTTTGGCTCAGACTTTTCCCCAAAGGCAGCTGGCGGGTCCTGTATAAGCCTCCTGTTGAAAAAGGGATGGGTGACCTCCAGTGGAGGATTATACATGAAGCACTAGCTACAAACACATACAGAGCTCCCCTGGACCCGTGCACCGGGGATGGCTGCTGGTCCTGCTCCCAAATAGAGGATGTAGAACATGTAGTGGTGTCGTGTCCTCGTTTGGCAGTCTGTATATTCTACTACAAAGATGGGTGGAGGCATAGGAAGAGGTTTTCTCTGTCCCACTGTTTGTTTTTGGACCAACGCACACACTGAAAAAATATAAAACCTTGGTTCTGATAAATTTTATCTTTGCAAATGCCAAGCTTGCCATCTGGAAGACCCGAAAGAATCAGAATTTGGGAGAAGCTCCAACTGATCCGATCCACAGTCTGAAAGGTTTGGTGGCGGCTCGTTTAAGGGTTGAACACACCTACAACAGACTGACTCACAACATGGGTGGTTCCACAGCTGTGTGGGTCATCAAACAGGTCCGGTCCAGTTGAGGACACCTCTCTGGTGCTGAACTTTTTATCTTGTTTGTGTGAGCAGAAAGTTTCTCTCATTATTGTTCCTGTCGGAAAGGGCATTCAAGAATCATTTTAGTTAATGTACCATAAATTAAGTTTTGTAAAAAGTCTTCTTCTTCTACTACTGTAAAACGAGCAGCTGTACTTGAATTCCCCACACGATTCAGCCAATAAAAAGCAATCAGCCGGTGTCAGACTCTGTATATATAGAAACCGTGCTGCCTATTTCTGTCCAAGTGACCTTCGTCATGTTGCCACAGCAGAAAATGAAATGCAGAATAATGCCAAAAACAAATACAGCAGCCGATCCGCGGGTCAAAACAAAAACAAGCTTGACACTCCCGCATTAATATGCAGCGTCTCCTCTGAAGTCAGAACTGGGCTTGAAAAGTGACTGAAGCAGAAAGAAGAATTGTTTTGTAAATCGAGTTGTTGTCTGTGCTGAGTATGATTTGTTTATTAGATTAACCTTAGATTAGATTTTGAGAGGGCTGCATGAGCACCGGCAAACAATGTATGATTTATGCTGGAGGTAAAGTCTTTTTACTCCACTGGGAGCTCGTTTACTCCTGAATACGTGGCACCTGCTGTCACATGGTCCTGGGATTACACTCAGGTATTTATATTGCTTTATTATATTGATTTACCTGACTTATTACCAGGGTTAACAGCAGTTTTATGTGTGTATCAGGAGGTAAACAAGGTGCCGGTCTGGAAGTCAAGGGGAGGGAAAAGGTCATTGAATGCACCAAATATCTTTAATGCCCGGGGATTATTGGACAGGGTTTATGTCGCAGGGTTATTACCTCCATCCTACTCTGTGGTTGCATGTCTTCTGAGGTAGAATAGACCCCATCATGAGACTGAAAGAGAGAATTCTAAATATAAATAAGTTTAGTGATTAAACACTGATTCGGTCCATATGTTTGATTTTTTTAAATTCCTCAGCGGTGATGTCCAACGATGATGTCACCTTTTCTTTACTGCACTGGATGAAATGGAACGATCGCAGGTGTTTTTTTCCAAACAGAATATGCTAATGAGAGGAGAGAGAATGCAGAGACGATAAACGGCGATGCATTTCTGGAAGGAGAAGTAAAAAAAAAGAAAAAAAAGATATCAATTCACCAACCTGAAATTAACAATCCATGTGAGCTTCATTAAATGGGCCTGCTGGTTCTTTTGTTTTGGTTTTTAATTAGCCACCGTGGAGTGAAGCAGAACAAGGAGGAAGCTCCATAAAAACGAACCAAACTGAAAATATAGTGAAGGGAAGAGAGACTGCGTTTATGGAAGCCACCAGAGGAGGAGGTGATGAATATGCACCAGCAGAAGAGACTGCTGAGACACAACACAACCGCTTTCATCATTATGTTCTGGTACAAATAGTTTGATACTAGAAACAAAACAGCATTCGGGGACGTGTTAGCCGTGTGATGTGAGGAACACATTGCAAAAATGCAAAATTAAAAAATAAACAAACAAGAGGAGTTAGACAAGTTTGTCTGGCTTGAATTCTTCAAACTAGCGTAAATCTGGAGACCCTGGAAAACTTAATTAGCCTCAAAAGTAGAGAATAAGAGAATAATGTCCAAAATGGAGCGAGTTGTGCTGAATTTAAAATGAGTAATTACACTATTGATTGAGCTGACTTCAAGGATTTATCAGTAATGTACAATATGGCGTTACTGGAGGGTTCTTCAGCATCCTGGAGCAGCAGTTACTCATAGTCTGATATTAGTTTCCTAGTTTCACATTCATATTCTGCTGTGTTCTGTTCGACTCTCGCCCTCTTCGCAGTAATTATGTGGAATATTCTATTCGTTTGTGTATTAAAATAGGTGAGTATGAGAGAGATGACGTGGAAACTGAATCCCTGCACACTGACACAAGTGTTTTTACATGGGACACTTTTCTCCTTTCCGAATTGCGTCGGTCGCCTGAAAACATGACTTGTGATCTTTGCCAGATCTTCATCAGGCACGTATATACAATCACTTAGCCTCAGTGGAGGCATGAGAGCTAGATTATCCTTCTAGTTTCTCCTGTGAATGCACATTTAAGTCAGTACAATACACTATCAGCTCTTTTGTCGACAAAAGCACTTTTGTGTTTGCAAGGGTTCCAACTGTTCCTGAAGAGCTGCTCCAACATTTATTCTCCCAGATCAACATTGCTTTCTCAACATCTCAGGATGCATCATTTATTGTTTTATAAAGTTGCTAAATGGAGCAAAATAAAGGGAAACAGTTATGGGCAAAATGTAATGATATTGCTGCTGCATTGTTACCATTTAAATCCAGTTTGTCAAACTAAAAGCAATTTTCCTGGTGAGACAGAGCTGAGCCTCTGTCGGCTGATTTGTTGCCTAAAGTAATACAATTAGATTTGCTTGCAACAGAGCAATCAGGGAGGCTATTAAGTAAAGCGGTAAGGAGGAGTGTGCACATTCACAATTCAGGCCGGGTGCTGCGAGACGTTGAAGGGGAGACAGTGTAAAAGAAAAATGACAGCCATACCCTGGATTGATCCTCTCATAGTCGTGTTGAGCAGCAATGCTGCATCTTTGGTTCAAACTGTGTGAGTCTGACTGTAGCTGGATGGAGACCCCTGTTAATCTAGACTCAGCAGAAAGTACCGCAATACTCCCTTGAGTGCAGTTCTTCCCTCTTCACGTCTATATTTAGCTCTGATATCATACCAATGCTGGGACAATTGATTTTAGACTGTAATGTAGAATTAAAAATCCAATTACTTACCTCAGTGTAGCTTAAAAGCAAAATATTTCGACACAATGAATGGAATGAATCTATGGCTGCACTGCAGCGTTATTCCACCTCCATTTGTATAGAAGGTTTATAGGAAAAATCTACTTTTGAGTTTATTAGTTATTATTCATAAACGGTTTATAACATAGCTCTCAATTTATCAGTGCTGGTCACTATTTAGCAATATCAATTTAGCAGTACAGATAAGTGTGCTCACTATTTGGCAAGCGTCAGGTCCCTGATACCCTTTTTTATGTAATGAGTTATAGCAGCTTATTGATTTGTTAAGTGTTTACAACCTAATTGGTAATCTACGTACAAGCCATTTGTTAATCCTTAATAAGGGGAGCCTTATTGTAAATTGCTACGAATAGATCTATACAACAAATAAGATCATCCTTTAGCTACTTTAGTTCTTGCTTTGACCCATTTTGTGTGGTCCATTTTTGTCTTGTGTGTGAATGATGGGGGTGGTGAGGCTAAAAGGAAATTGATTTTATCATGTAAATCACTTTCTGATTCATTCTTAAGTATGAAAAATGCTTTATAAATAAAGTTTGATCGATTGATTGATTGATTGAAGAGAAGGACGCTTCAACTCCACCAAGCAAGACAGAATAATCCTAAGCATGTTAGCTTGTCTTATAACCAAAGTTATAAACAAACAAAAAGGACTTCCTAGAAGGACAGGAAACCCCTGTGGGAAAAGCATTAGGTTGATTCTAAATAATCGGCAAAATGACACAATGTTTGTGAAACTGACGTCTGATTTCTGTTTCTGTCCGCTGCTAGCGTGAGTAATAAAAGGTTCACGCTGCTGCCAGTTTGCAAATCGTTGTTTGGTTTTTCATTCAAAGGTCTACGCGGGACAGTGAGGATGAGGACGACGAAGACAGACGGGCACGGAGCTGCAGCTTGCAGTACCAGCACGCCATGGTCAGAGTCCTGACCCATTTTGTCGCCGAGTCGGCTGATCCTCGAGGTCAGACCAGCTTCATGCTCGGCACTGATTGGCAGGTGGACATCACAGAGCTGGTGTGGGACTTCCTGAAGGTGGAGGACTCCCACATTGCACAGCTGCTGGACAGGAGGATACTGGTGGGGCGTAACATGGGGATGACCACCATACAGGTAGGTCCACAGGAAGCTCAGGATTAAGCTGTGCTTTTTAAAAGATAAAGTCTCCAGTGGACACAGACACACTTACAAACAGTCTAACATACATTCTGCTACATTTTGCAGTGGCATACTATTAGTGTAAATCCATTCATGTAAACTTTTTACCATTTGTTTTTCCACATTACAATTGATTTTGGAGAGATTGCTGGTGTGTTGAATACATAAGAGAGTTTGCTTCGTCACGTTAAGAAATAAACCCCTTGTTTAGACCAGCGTTTAAGCTCTTCATTCTGACTTGAGTATGAATATTATTGTCTGTTATTATTATAAGAAAAGACCAGAGAGAAGGCTTCTGGATGTAGTGAGAGAGGACATGCAGTTGGTTGGTGTGACGGAGGACAGGGCAAGATGGAAACAGATGAGCTGCTGTGGCGACCCCTAAAGGGAACAACCATAGAAGAAGAAGAAGATAGTGTCTTAAGTCGTGTAGGACTGTTTTAGTCGAGACAGAACCGGTTACAGAAGTAACGAGTAAAGGTGCAGAAAACTTATTTAGAGCAGCGCTGAAATCAGTCAGATGTCATTAAAAGGTGCGCTTAAACAATTGTAATGACTATTAAGACTTTTTATAATAAAACTATAATATTAGCTGTTATTAACGATTGTATAAACACCTTGATAATATTATGTAGGTCCCCTTAAGCCTATATTAAGAATTTTGTCTACATCGAGGGTAGAACAGCAGTCAAATCGGGCGTATTTAATCTGAGCTATTAAGACAATTTACTCTTATTTATTCGCTTATTTTATGGAATTATGAACAAACAAATGGAATATAAAATAGTAAAGTTACAGATAAAACTCAAAATAGATGAGCGTGATATCTTCTCTAAAGCCTCAAAGATTTAGGAAAAACTATCGAGTAATTTTTGTGTAATTAGGACAAACATTGCTTCGCAATATTAAAAGAAAAAATAGAAATATGTCCTTGAGCTGAACTTTCATCTTGATCTTCGGCAAAATTGATCAGCTTCTTTTCTGAGCCATGCCTCATTTCTCCACAACGATTACGAAGATCAATTTAGTCTGTTCTTGTAATTAGCGATAAAAGTCCGTCATAGTGTGAAGATAAAAAAAACCTTGCAAATGTTACAGAAAGTTCAATAAAAAAATCTTTACTCCTTATTTTATTCCAGATCTACATAAAAATGGGTTCTTTCCGGAACAAACCAACCTTTTTGTTTCGACTGACATTCGGTAAGAGGTGGAGGAGCCCGGTTCAAACAGAGAGGACTCAGAACAAAGAACAAAGAAAAGATGAAGGATTTCTAACCTCATTGGAGTGTAGATACTAGTGGCGATGGATGATGACTCTGGCTGACGCATCTCCAAGGTCTAGGCGGAGAGGGGGAGGTGGAGAGGTGGAGGGTGAACGAACCAGCAGCATGACAGAACTAGATGAATGGAGAGAGAGTCATGTTTAAAGACAGCAGCTGATGGTGATGGGCTCAGAGTTCAGGTTTGACAGTGGTTGGACGGATGAGGCTGCCTGAACGACTCCAGCTGATATCAGTGATGCCCCAGAAGGACAAGCGGATACGTTAGACTGAGCAGGTGTGACAGTTGTGGATAATAGGGTGGCTTGAGCAGTAACTGTGTCCTGAGTGTGCGAGAGGATAGTCTTTCGATAGATCTCCATTTGACTCTCGTCTTCCAAAGTTGAGTTTTCATCCCAACCTGAATTAAAATCTGTGATATATGAGCCTAACAGACAGCTGCGGTTACTCACGGTACATGATTCTGTCCAACCAAACGCTTGTTAGAGGACTGTAATGTCCGAACCTGAATATATTCCAGAGACGATAGCAGATGCCACTACTGCCGCTGCTGTGGTTCGACTAGATCTTCCTTTCGTCTGGATGCAGCCTCACATCATGGAGTAATTGTTGCCCTCTGCTCTTCGCTTTGTCAGATCCTTCAGGCTTACTGGACAGTTAGCCTCCTCTGGACATCTGTGTGAGAGAGGCTCCACCACAGACAGTTGCATGAGAAGCCGAATTCAGCATATAGACGTTTAACGTAGCATTGTCAGACTTCCTGCCTCCTTTTCAGGGCTCAAAAGTGCCGTTCCCGTGGATTAGCAGTGTTAATCAAAGGGAATGGTTTCTTACCTACAGGAGGCTGGGTGGCAGCCAAGCCGAGTTGTTGTTTGATCTTCACCGCCTGAGAACAGAGATAAAATAAAAAGCAGGTTCCGTGTATCGTTTTGCATATTTCACAGGGCCTTTCGAGACTTTTATGTGAGATCAAACACTCAAAAAGACATTTTTCCTTAAATCACCTATAACTTGCGGTAATCCGCTTTTTTCCATGTAGTTGACATCTCCACTGCTAAATGCTTGTTGATGTGATGCCGTCAGGCAACGCCTGTCAATCAAGAGCCGAGCGCCGTGTGGACTTGCTTCCTCCTGGAAATTCCTCCTGAACCTTTCTAGAAGTGTTTCTATTTTCTCTGTTTATTGTTGCTGCTGACATCTACTGGGAAGACCTCCCCGAACCAGGGCAGGAAATGAAAAATCTTCCATGAACAGGCTGTACAATAGGTCGAGTCGCGGTGCGAGCAGAGTAGACAGCTGTAATTGATCATAGCAAAATGTCACAGGTTATTGCCTGTTAGAAGGAAACCCAGATTCATCATCTTTTCCTGGTTGCAGTAGTTATCTGTAAGTTTGTTTTCTTTCTTTTCCCTTCTCCCCCTTCACCAGGTGTTATCCCCTTTGTCGGACTCAATCCTGGCGGAGAAGACCATCACAGTGGTGGATGAGAAAGTCACCATCACAGAGTTGGGGGTCCAGCTGGTGAGCGGCCTCTCTATGAGCCTGCAGCTCAGTCAAGGAAGCAACCGAGCCATCTTGGCTACCACGACAACGCAGGAGGTTCTGCAGAACCCCAAACAGGTCAGAACACTGGGATGCGGGAATTAAATAATCATTCAATGCTTGTGTCATATGCTACAGGACATGTGGTGTAGAAAAAGTGACAGACCTTCCAGTATTTTTTTCACTCCTGTGCATTTAGTTTACAGGACGGATTTGCATGAAATTCTACGCAGAGGTAGGTTTTGGCATATTTTAGGGGTTTGATTTATTTAGGTGAAGTTACGTTTTTTTCGCAGTATTTAAAAAAAGATTAAAATAAAATGAAAAGCATTTGAATTAGTGACGTCAGAATGTATCTAGTCCTGCCTTTGTTCCTATGATTCCTTTGATGTTTGACGAGTGGCTACAGAGTATTTGACAGATACTCACAGAGTTTGTAGGAGTTGTTGGTAGATTTAGAGGCGGGCAGTAACTCCGACATTAATGGAGAAATCTGCCTGAATTTTTCCCAAAACCTAGAGTAATGTTGTTGTGTCTTGGCGGAGATTTGTACTCTCAGTGCTTTCTCTAGTTATTCCTATTTTTGTTCAAACGACAAAGAAAATTGACCATAAGGTTTAAATGGAAGTTGAACTCGATAAGGGGAAAGGCTTATCCAGTTCTTAAATCGCCAGTGTGAAATGTAATAACTGGTTGTGCTACCTGTAGCAGCAGAAGATCAGTCTCTGACATCGATGTGGTGGAAATGTGTCCCACTCTTCTTTGCAGCTACATTGGAGGGTTTGTGAGCATGAACTTTTCTTTTCAGGTCCCACCAGAGCATCTCAATGGGGTTCAGGCCCAAAGACGAGGTCTCTCCAAAGCTTTCATTTTATTCCCTTTGAACCATTCAGAGGTGGACTTATCTTCTGCTTGGAATCATTGTCTTGCTGCATGACCCAGTGGTGCTTGAGCCCCGACTCATAGACTGATGATCAGACATTCCCCTTCAGAAAGTTTCTGGTAGAGAACAGCAGTTTCCTCCTAATGACGTCTGAAGCATCAAAGCATCTCCACACCATCTCTTCTTACAGAGTGTTCCCCTGGGGGGACCTAAGGGCTTCCTGGTGTGGTGGTGTGATGGAACAGGACTGGGAGTGATCAGATCTAGATTTAGACTCTAAGGAGGAAAATACTTTGACTTTTACAAATATGTTCCTTTTCACGCTATTGGTACCAATAAAATGCTGTATTCTTAAATACTTTGGTGTAACTGGCCAAACGAGTTGACATAGTGTGTTCAAACTGCAAAATGACTCAGGACTGTTATGGTTTAAAGAGTTCATGTGGGAGTTACAATGTGATCTAAAAATAATTTGATTAAACATTTGAAGGAAAAATTGGAGGAGCAACTAACGGACTATAATTATTTAGTTTTTCTGTAAATTGGAAATTAAGGGTGTTGTATGAATTTAGGATTATGCGTGCATGTAGACACATGTTTACATGAGAATATGTTAAAATGTAAATGTACATATTAAATGTATCTATTTATTTATTTTAGTCTAATTTAATTCATTCATTAATTTAATGTTCACACCCTTTTGTTTAGAACAATAGTGTGTTTTGCCCCCGTTCACATAATGAAAGTAGCTGAATGTAATTGAAGGGAATAAAGTTGGGCTCTCCAGCCATCACATTAAAAGCCCAATTACAAAGTTAACAGCAAGCATGTAATAAAAGATCAAAAGCATTGATTTCATCAAGTCTGATGAAAGCACGCAATGAGGTAAAGTTATATCTTTACGACAGTATCATATCTCTTAGCACATTTAATTATTCCCCAGTAGTTTGATCAAAAACAGACGTGATGAACTTGAAACCACAAATGTGCGTTTCTGCGGCTTTGATTACTGCGCTTCCCCGAAACAAAATATTCCATTTCCCACTATTGGCGTCCTTGAAGGAGGTATTTCACGAGCTGTGAGTGTGCAGGGACTCTTGTGCACATGTGTCTGTTTGTTTGTTCCACACCATCCATAACCCTCCTAATCCCCAGGCTTGAAAGCCAGAGTATGACAGAGTGCGTTTCCTCGGGTAGCTAATAGAAACAGGAGCTTATTCTCAGAAACATGCAGAAGCGGCGCCAGCCGTACCAAAATACGACTCACAGGATAGATCTTGTTCTGCAGTGGCTACTCTCTTTGATCTGCCCATCAAGCCCTCTCACACTCTCCCTCACTCTCCTCTGCGTCCTCTTCCTCCGAGTGAGGCCGACCATTTATCGGAGCTATCTCCTCATGCAGGGAGTGAAGATAAGCGAGCAGCCCAGCTCGCTAAGTTCTGCAGTGCCAGTAATTAAGGGGCATTATCGGACGGACCACTCTGGGGATCTGTTTGTGTGCCTTGGGGGATTTGTCCTTCATTTCAACGGCGTTGAAATGCAAACTGTGAAATTGCAGCAGGAGAGGGCCTGTAGAAGCATGTGGCAAATCCTCATCCTCACCAACAGTGTTTAATGTTTGATCTTCTTCTCCTATCTTAAGATCTGTGTCCACTTTTAGCTCATCTTTGGGTCTGCGTTCACTGAGCTGGTGTTCTACTTCTATAAAATACAAAACGCCATGTACACTGAAGGTCCACGAAAGGAGCTCAAAATTTAGATATAGTCTTTCTCATTCACACATATAACAGTGGAATCAGTAAGAATTATTATTTATTAGGAAGTTTTATTAGTTATTCAAAATAAAAACAGTTTATGTTGGTGGAGGTACCAACTTTATCCTAATGGGCTTCTATAAAATGCACCCCTACTGGGGAATCTTGGGTATTTTCTGTGTGTTTATTTTGTCTCTCTTTCTTTGTTTTCTGTTTTCTACAGGAAGCTCTGATCAGCGCCTGGCTACAGTTCAGTGACGGCTCGGTGGCTCCTCTGGACCTGTACAACCCAGAGTGTTTTGTCCTGACAGCCACCTCCCTGGATGAGGAAGTAGTGACGGTGCAGCAGAACCCCTCTTGGAAATGGCCCATCATTGTGACGGAGGCGGAAGGCCGAGGCCTGCTGGTCAGGGTGGAAATGACCGTTTGCGAGGTCTGTCAGAAGTCCAAGCGCCGCAGCATCCTGGCAGCGGGGAACTGTAACGTCAGGGTGAAGTTTGGACAGAGTGACGGCTCCAGGGATGCAAGCAGCAACTATGGCCCTGATGGAGAGGATACTGAGAACAGAGGCAGGCTTTCTCCCTTCCAGGACCGGACTGGACTGGACACTCACTACTTTGGCAGCTCCATCTCTGAAATGGAGGACGAGGGGTCCAGGAGATCCACCACTACTAGAAGCGCAATAATGCGCAGACCCAACGGAGATAAACTTTCAGACGATGGTAGCCAGAACATGCCGAATGACTTTGCTGACTTCCCCGCACAAGTGGACCTTCCCCATGGCCGCAATATGGGCGATGACCTCATTCAGACGGCCCGTGGGCTCACAGACCTGGAGATTGGCATGTATGCACTGCTGGGTGTCTTCTGCCTTGCCATCCTGGTCTTCCTCATCAACTGCATCTCCTACACCCTAAAGTACCGGCATAAGGAGCTCTCCATCGAGGGCCAGGAGAGCATGAACCATGCCCACGACTGGGTGTGGCTGGGGAACGAGGCGGAGCTGCTGGAGAGTCAAATCAGCTTGTCGCCGCTGCAGGAGGAGCAGACCTCCATGATGGACTCGAGCAGCGGGCTGGAGGAAGGAAGTCACCTGCTGAACGGGGGCTCGGCCCAGAAGAACGTTCAGGGCCAAGTGCATCGGGCGGCAGACACGGGCTGCATAGCGAAGGACAGCAAAGGAGACTCGCCGACCACCAAGAGGAAGCGAGTCAAGTTCACCACGTTCACCACCATCCCGTCGGACAGTAGCTACCCCACTGTGAACACACTGACTGGAAGCCACAGCCAGGACATTAAGTGGGTCTGTCAAGACGTGGAGCTGGGAGACTCCAAGGAGTTGCGTAACTACATGGAGCGGCTAAATGAGAGCGCTTTAAAAGAGGTGGCCTAATGGACCGTGTGTTCTGGTATCAAACTCACCCTTATGCCTTTCAGAGGAACGTGGGTCTGCACAGAAACCAGACCTGGTGTTGGCGAGAACTCCCCCAAACTGCCAAAAGGTCTTTAAAGTTAAGAGGATTGTCTTGATGCCACAAGTGACTGATGATAAATCACCAACAAAAAATATGTGAATGAACTTTGAGGTTAGGTGGTTCTTTTTTCTCAGGTAATCAGATGATTACCTTATTATCATTTTATTACGATAGGGTAATCTGATCGGCAGCAACCCTGGTAGTCAGACGACACTAGGTAGATGTTCAGAATGTTTGGGCTCATTAAACCTCTGGAGTCTGAGGTCAGTCTGCTGAGATCCTGAACTCTAAGCTGATACGGTTCAGTTTCAGGATGTTAAAGCTAATATGACAGATTTTAGTGGTATTACTTTTTAAAGAACAATGTCAGCCATCATTTTATAACCACCTATTTAATATTGTGTGTGCTGTCAGCACAGCTCTGACCCGTTGAGGTTTTGACTCTCTGAAGGTCTACTGTGGTGTCCTTTTGCAAAGTGTGGCTGGTGGATCCGAAGCGTTTGTCCAGCGCCTCCCACAGATTCTCGATTGGATTGACATCTGGAGACATCCTGCTTCCACCTACACCCCAGAACAAAATGTTCACTTGATGCCTAATATATCCCAACCTCTCAGAGGCGCCACTGTAACAATACCTTCTCCTTTAATCAGCTGTTTCAGGGTTGACACAGTAGATGATCTGTTTTCATTCAAAGGTACCGCCGGTACCCTGCCAACTAACAGTACCAGTGACGGTATTTGTTATCCAGAGCCCCAATGGATCCGGTTTGGAAATTAGATTTGTGTTCCGTATATTGATATAATGTCATGGCCAATTGGAACACTTTTACTGTGGGTATATTAATGGGTTAGGCTTCCTGTTAGTGCTTGACATCAGACTCCACATGGTTAAAAGGGTTTTTGGAGGTTTTGGAGATTCATTTCTTACACCACAGTCGGACTCTGTCAGAGTTTTGGAAAAAGCCAAAGTGAGAAAGTTCTGCATGTGGCTGGGGGGTGGGAAAAAAAAGAGGGCACAACTTTTCCAGTTCATTCATCCTCCTCACACGACAGATGTCCTGTTATGTACGTACCGAACGGTCTCCAAAGCATCGTATTGTTCTCTGTATATTGTATTTTCATAACATTTAAGAAATACACAACAATGTCAAGAGTGTGTATTAGCTTTTATTGACCGCAGCGTGATGAGATCATTTCTCAAGAGGAGCAGGGGCTAATTACACATCATCTTTGCATGAAGAGGCGTTTTATGAGATACAATTTAGCCAAAAGCCACAGCAGTGTCCTTCTCTTCTAATGTCGGCCGGTGAGGGGAGGCACGACCATTAACGCAAACATCCCGTCTATTAAATTACAATAGCGGGACATGGTGGCAGCTGTAGGAAGGGCTTTTAAATTAAATGGCTAGACAACATAGTAATGTGACATTTCCTGCTGCTAACCGCCCGCCCCCCCCATCGCATCCAGCTCAAGTTTTGTAAGCTTTGGAGAAAATGCCAATTAAGGTTGTTAACCTCTGTCCCATAGCCTCCGGGAAAAGCAAACTGGGAGGAAACGTTCTCTCCGGCTCAGAGTGTGGTAAATACAAAAGTGGTCGTAAGTCTTCTCTTTTCAGAAATGTATTATTCAGATAATTGCACAAATAATAATAATAATGTCTGAAACTTCCCAAAGGCATTGGGCTGAAAGATTGCATTTTGCTCAGTGATTGTTATTATCATCACAGCAGTGTCTTCTGATTACATTTGTTTTTTTCCGGTTACTATTTTTCCATCAAGCGGAGAAATGTTCACATAATGTTAACCTTCCTGTGGCGTGTATCAGATTGTGATCATCAACAGTGGCACTACCTTCAGTCTAATTTGGGATGCTATTCAGATTAGCTCAGTCATGTTAGCAGCCCGGCCAGCATTGAGTGGAACCCTAACCCGTAACGTCAACGTCAACATCACCCAAAGTAATGTTGAAGCAGAAACTCCTCATCCCAAGATTCATCCTGATAACCTACTTCACAGATGCTGTTATAACCACACGGAGCCGGGAGAGAAGAGGTCGTTAGGAAGGACCTGACCTTCACTGAGTGTTTTGATCCATAACTACCCAACGGTCTCCAATGGTGGGTCAACATTACTGACCAAAGCATTACCCCTCTCCTCCGGGCTTCCAGCCAGAGTCCACTCCCTTGACAAACAGGATGATACCGCTGGTTGGGATTCGCAAAGCCCAAACCGGCGTGTTTACTGGTAGATGTAGGCCCTAAGAGGTCTCTTGGAGCGTTTTCATGTTTATCACACCAAACTCCAGTGGTGGTGTCAAACTCCATCCACCGCTCAGCAAGAAAGCAGAGAAGGTAATTCCCAATAGTGTCAAACTAATATTTTCTGCTGTTGCACATTTTTTTTTGTATTTAAGTCCAGCTTAAGATCGTTGCTATGGCATCTAAGCTGGGAAAGGCTCCAGCCCCCGCGACCCTGAACAGGAGAATGAATGAATGAATTCTGATCGTCTTCCACACCAACATACATTTGTTGGGTCCTCTCTCCCGATCACGTTTTTTCCTCCTGCAGAGCGATCGCCTGTCTCCTGTGCGATTTATTTTTTTTATTTTTCCCGCTGCTTCTTACCTCGCTTGAAGGGGGGTCCGTGTACGGGGACCATCCTTCTGTGCTCAGCCAGTGGGCTGTGAAGGGCGAGGGGAGCTTGTGCTGGTTTGTGAGGGATTTAACTTTCAGCCACAATAGGCATGATTGATGGAGGGTCCTGTGTAATTAAAACACCACTGCAGCTCTCCTTCTGTGACCACAGTCGGTGCCTTCAACCTTTTCAGGTGGGAGAAGTCCATTTAAGACCCATCCACTCCAACCCCGTGGGCTCAGGTCTTACACGTTCCAGTCTAATAGGATGTGGCGCAGAAGAAATGATGATTGTATTCTCATCCGTTCTGGCAAGCTCATTTTTGTTGGCCTTCGAGTCTTGACTCGCCTGAAAGGGGGGGGGGGGAGAGAAATCCTTCCCCAGCCTCCATATTAAATGGATTTTTAATTAAATTGATGATGTGAGACCAACAAACTCTCACTAATGGTTGGCTGTGCTCCCTGTAGTCCTAATATGCCAGGTCTATATCTGCAAATTCCAAACGATTATTTGCCGCTTGATTTATGTTGCTTCTCTTGAATTCATTTTTTAAATCAGTTTGCAGCAGTTTTCCGGCGACTAAACAAACATGCTGTCACAGGGGAACCAGGGAGCAGCTTACAAGGTCGGCTCGGCATTCTGGTCCGACCATTTCCTCCAGATGGAGCCGCGGGGAAGCAAGGACAATATTGTTCACAAACAAAACCCATGTGCCAAATCTGAGTCTTGTAAACACTAACCCCGGCATGATCGAACACCGCAGTGGGCCATAAGTGTGTGTTCTAACACACTGAGTAAGGATTCTTTATTGACAACATTTAGCTACGCCCCCCGCCTCCTACTTCTAACTTCACATCAGCTTCTTTATGATCAACGTACCCTCAGAAAACACGGAAACCTAACATAGATGTTTGATGACTGTCCCTCTCTGTAAGTGGCCATCTAAAGATGTAAATGCATAAAAAGAAAGGGTCGTAAATCTATATGTGGTTCATAATGCAGATATCACTCACCCACTGGATCTCCAGGCAGCCTCCGTTTTCCTCGCAGATCTCATGCCTTGTGACAGATAATATTGCATACTCAAAGCGAGGATTGTCAGAAACCAATGTAAATGCTGATGGTGTCATTATTCTGTAGTCGTTACATTGTGCAATCAACACTGACTTCATAACGATAGGTTAAATCTGCAGTGCATTTTCACACCTATGCCTCCAGCGCTACCTTCCTGCAACTGACCCGCTTTAGAAGGGCATTGCCACGACGCCGTGACAGGATGAAGCATCACAAGGAGACATTACACAGCCCAAATGAACGTTACGGAAAAAACAGCCAAAAATGCGACTGAATACAACCAGACCGTCGCTGTTGTACAGCAAGAGTGTATTCCCTAAAAGCTCCAAATCCGCGGTGTTATACAAGCAATTCCCCTGATTGAACGCCTTAAATTAAATGGAACTCATTAATAAACTACAAAAGTCCATATTGACTCAACCTAACTATTTCTATGAAGTCAGCAATATGATCTATGATCGGATCCCATAGTGACCAAATAAAGAAGATAGATACAGTTCACTGGTTTTCTCAGCTAAGTAACACAACAAAACAGATTTCCTTATGTCAATTCATTTTGGCTCAATTTTGACATAATCGGACATATAATTAGGAAGTAACGACCAATAAAAATGTGTGTTTTGAATAAAGCCCATCTAGTATGTAAAATATGAACAAATACAAGTTAGAACATCTGAAGAATGTTCATATAAGGTCGTTTGGAGTAAATTGGACGGAATTAATGTCCAAAAACGTAAAAACAGTGGATACAAGGAGGGGTCCAATACTTTTTCACAGCAGTGTGTAGGGGTGCCCATGAGGAACGACGGGGCGCTGTGCAGGGCGGGAGGAAATGTCAGCCAGGACTCTGACACAGGCTGGGATATTTTCCTGCCTGATGGGAAAGAATAAAAGGTTGTGGGGTTAGAGTCGTATTCCTCAGTTTGGATGAGGATGATTTATCTTCATACCGGTACTGTTGTATGGCAGTCTGCACACTGGGGCACGCTCATAATAACAAAGACTTAATGCAGCAAATCCAGATGGATCTACGCTGTTAAAGCGTTTCACCGCTGCTTGTGTCACACATCATCCGTCTAAATGAACATCCTGAACCCTCCGCCGCACTCAAAGATCCACAGAAAACCGTCAGAACCGGCACGCGATCTGGTAGTGGAGATTGCGAGAGGCTTGACACGTTTCCTTTCCCTAAGTGGGGATAAGAGAATCAGATCAACCCCCGAGAGAAGCAACTTGTTCCACACCGTCCCCGATTTAGAATCCCACACAGACGGCGCTCCAGGACCAAGACCAACAAAGACTGCTCAGATAAGATAATTAGGTGTGAAAAGGCAGATAATTAGTCCTCAGAGGTGGGCGGTTTGTCTTACATGCTGTGTTTTTACACATTGTGTCTGCATTAGCTTATCTTCATTAACGTGATGACAACCCCTAATCCTCCAATTGCCCGAGGAACATGTTCTGGACCATCTCCTGGTCGCTCATTACAAAGGTAAGACTCGCTAATATAATTAAAGCAGCTTAGCGGCCCGTAGATTGGGTCTGACAGCCAAACGTCTCTGAAACCTCTAATGGGGGAGAGAGAAAATCTTTGGATGTACAACTCAGAAAGTGGGCTGTTAAAAACGCTTTAACCCACAGCTGAAGATATGGGACAGAATGAATCTGTTCACTGATTAAAGGGTTAGCCAATAACCCAAACCAGGACCATTTGCCCTGAAACAAGATTTTACGACATGTTAGCCCATATATTTTGTGTTACTTTAAGAAAGAACACACCAAAATCTGATTAAACTGTAAAAGAAAGGCACTGTTGACCAAAAAAGACTTGTCATAAAATAGACAATTTCTGGCTCAAAATATTATCAGAAATGTTTTTTACATAATCTTATTTTACTGTGCAGTAAAATAAGATTGTGTAACAGGTTAGGCCTCATATGTTGTGCTTATTTGAAACAGGATGAGATCCAAATAGACTTAATGTCATTCAAAAGGTTTTGAGGAATACATTTTAGAGTACCGTTTGATCTGAAACAATATTTTATGACTTACATTTTTCTGGTTGCTTTGACACAGAACACACCAAAATAAGATCAAAAAGGACGTTTAGGCAGTCATGACCACGAATGTAAATAGATTATTATATTATATATTGCGGTTTAGTGTTAGACCTAAAGCGAGAGAGTTTGATGGAACATATACTCGATACAGACGTAGGACTCAAGCACACCGGGAAGACCCATCACAACCGGAAGTTCCGGATAATATGCCCACGTCAAAGTTGCTGGGATCTCTACGCCTGTCCATGTTTGCTACCAGCAAATCTACTTTAAGGATAAAATGTTCACATGCTGCCTAATTCATCCGAACCACTGATAGGTGCCATTGTAAGAAAATAATCAACATCATTGTGACTTCTTCTGTAAGTGGTTATTATGTTATGGCTGATTGGTGTAGGCTACGGAGAGGATTGCCAACCTCCAGAATCGGCTTAAAGTCCTATTTCTTTAACAAAATCTGATTAGATCTTTAGAAGAATCTAAATATGTTTCATACTTGAGCTAATGTAGAAGCTAGTTAGCTTTGAGGCTAGTTTGAAGAGAGAGTGAGATATATTCTGGACAATATGACAACCCTTAAATCACCAAAAACAACATGTTTCCATGGAGACCAAACAACATACAATTTGTAGAAAGGTCACAACAACATTAAAGTTTTCATGGAAACAACAAAATCAAACCAATAACTGGTACAATTAATATATGTATAATGTTTGGTGAGCAGGAATTTATATTCAGGACATAAAATAATTACTGACAGATGTACCGCGTTGACTATGTCAGGCTTTAATTTTCCTATCATATCAAGATTTTTTCCCTTCAGAGCGTGCTCAGACACAAAAAAACTCTCCTCAAGTCCTGCTGTTAATTTAATCTTGTTCAATAAATTATCTTAAAACGCTGGCATTCCCAAAAACGAGAAATCTCAGCGTTGGCTTCTGGCAGCTCTTCTGCGTCACCACTTCCATATGTCAGAAAACTTCTCTCAACATGGGGAATTAGCCGCCGCGCTAGAATCATGACCCGGAGGCATCTTGAGTCGATTTCAAATCTCCGGCTGTCTGCTCAGCTACATGGACGCGCGCTCGCCAGCCGAGTTTAAGAAGACATGACCCTCATGACCAGAGTATTACTTAGCATTAAAGATGATCTGTGTCTGATGTCAGGAAGAAGAAACATTTCCTCTTCCTTAATGAGACTTTACAAACCCCTGTGTCTGGGACCTTTTCCCAAAACAGCACGCCTCGGGGTGTGTTTTTGTGGAATATAAATAATTGAAGAACTCTGCCTTGAGTCAACAAACCAAAGACTAATCACAAAAGAACCCGGGCAGACTCGGAGCGAATCCTGGTTGTTCCTTCAAACACAGGAGAGTAGCCGCCTGAATGTGGAACAGGCCTGGAGGACATTATTGTACTCTGATAATATCTGTACACATGATAAAATATTGGTGAATTTCACATTAACCCGATAGAGCCCGACATTTAAACCATCACCGGTGCATCTTCTTTGAACAAAGACGGATATAGAGAGTTCCTTTTAATTACAATTATTGTAAATGTTTGGAGAAAATCTCCAATTAAAAAAAAAAAAAGAAGCTTAAAATCACCCAAATATTAAAAGGCACCTCTGCAGTACACGTCTCACACGTACATACAGTTTCACAAAACATTATTGAATACTGTTGGAGTTACGCTACAGAAAAACATCAACAAGGACGCAATGTTTTTTTGGAAACTTTGCAAAATAAATCCATTAATAAAAATCCATCACTGAGTGAGTTCTGTACCGACTCAGCCAAAAACCTTCTTCGGCTGCCATCCCTGAGGGATTCCTGCTGAGCTTCTTCTCCTTCAGAGTAGTCAAACGGGTCTCGACACTGTGCAAGCTTTTAATCCAATCAGGGTCAGGGAATAAGTCATAACATTACGACCACCGACAGGTGCGTTCAGAATCTCTCATTATAATGGCACCTGTCCGTTGGTGGGATAAAGTAGGCAGCAAGTGAACAGTTGGTCGTGACCTTGATGTCTTGGAAGTAAGAAAAATGGGTAAGCATATGGATCCAAGCGATAAAGCCAAACAGTGTTGGCTCGACAACTGGATCAGAACATCAACCGAACTGCAAGTCCCATTGGATCATGGGCATCCTAGGGTCATTGATGCACACGGGGGGTGAAGGTTAGTCTTTGTTGGTAGATCCTGCAGAAGAGCTACTCCAGCACAAAGTGCAGAAAAAGTTAATACAGGTTCTGATGGAAAGGTGTCAGAACACACATTGCACCTCAGAGCTGTTTCTGCAACAAATGAGGGACCAAAACAATATTTGGCAGGTAGTTTTAATGTTATGGCCGATGTGGGTGTTTACAGTCACAGTTTATTGTGTATCATAGTATAAATTAACCTTAAATCCAACTTGTCACAAGGGAATCAGAAAAAAAAAAGTGAAATGATAAATATCCTTCATATCAGAAGGCACCATTTGTGTTTTATTTATCTTGTGATTGATGTGTTTAGAAAGATTTTCTGAGTTTGGAAAGTTAAGACGTTAAGTTAAGTTTCTTGAATGACGCTGCAGAAATAAAAGAGATGGAAGGAACCTTTATCAAGATCCCCCCTCCTCACTTTCTTCATGGCAGGCGATGATAAAAGCTAGAAACTGTGTCGACTAACAGCAGATTTAGTCAGACAATGAAAATGACAAACCCAATTCTCAATTTAATTTACTTTAATGGCCACAAATAAAAACCAAGACACAATATTCCAGTTCATGAAAACAGAGTATAATTCCAAAATAAACGTAATAAATCTGTTTTTTAAGAGATGACAAAGCAAGTACATAAAATATGCAATAAAACAAGGAACATTCATTTATCTGACTAATTAAACCCAAAATGAGAAACAGGCCTAACGTTTCATCTGTGCTTTATTTTAATGAGCTCTTACTGATGTAACTTTATGTCTAAAACACTCTTTTCTTCACTTGACGTTACTGCTCAAGCCCTGAGATTTCTTTTTCAGTACCTTGTGCTCTACCTAGTCCGACAATTGAACACCGACACACGAACACACAAAAACACGCACACACTTTTCCTGACATCATAGAGCTAAAACAAAATTCATCACAGTCTAATAATAAATACAGGTAAACATACTGTGGAAAAGCTGCAAAGCCATGATAACACTGTTGAGTACAACACACAGATCTCAGCATCTTCACAGGGAATGGGTTGGATTATGTATCGATCGTGATTGAAGTGTTTAAACTGTGGACGTCCTGCATTCAAGTTAGTCAGAAAAGGTCCGAGGGGCGGGGCTTCAGGGCTTCTACATGTCTGGTTACTAACAGCAACCGATTGAAGACCCTTGTCTGCTCATCCTCCATATAATGCGTCTGATTTTATAAACATAGAAAATAATGATTATGTACAAAGTTATTCGATTTATGTCTACAGATCTACATTGCGAACATTTAGGGCTCTTTGTAGGCCGAAGAGGCGTTCAGTGCTAATAATGGCCGCCCACTGCACTGGTCTAACAGTGAAGTGAGGTCAGGCGCATTGTTGGTGCTTTGATGTCGTGAGGAAAATAAACGTGTATAGACATCATTCACACTGCCTGGTACAGATTCACCTACACTCACGGCTCTCCACTGACATTTTCACTAACTGTCCCGTGCAAAATAGTGCACCATGTTTGCTGTGAACGCACCTTTATTCCAAACCATTTCACTGTGTAAACCTGAACTGTGTGTGTGCAACTAAATCTAGAGTTGCATGATAATAACTGCTGTGACTTGTGCGTGGATGACTCGCAGTGAAAATGGATCTATTATTTCTGCTCCTCTCATTAATGAATCATCTTATCTGCATCCGATCGGTCATTAATCAGAGGGAAAATCTATTGACCTGGCTGGCTTGGTCTGCTGATTGTGTTCTACGGGCATCACTAGACCTTCTCAGGGATGCTCCTCCTCAATTAAATGTGCGCTTGACGGAGGACTGAGAGACTGTGGAGGAAGAGGATCACAAACCCGTCTGTCGGCAAGGGGGGTGTTACTTTTATAGCGAAAAGGAAATTACACTACGATAAACCAAAAACACACTAAATACAAGCCCTCAGCGTCTTGCACCTCCCTTTGCAGACCGATTTTATGAGTTTTTACCAGGAAAACCCAGTTGGACAAGCCCCTGAACGGACTTTAGACGTGTTAATAGGATTCCTGATGTTTGACGTCTTGTCAAGTGGTTTTGCAGTTTGACCAGAAGATAAAAGCTACTGTGAAGCTTCAGACGAGTCATTTCAGTATTTCTCACAGAGCGTTTGCTGCTGCTTGAGGATTGACAGGAGATTTAGAGAATGTAATCACAGGCAGTGGAAACAAACATGGAAGTTGTTTTTAGATTTAAATACTAACTTAGACAAATGTATGAGGATCTCTTCAAACAAAAACACCACACAGCTTTAAAGAAACAATTCACCCTAAATAAAGAATTATCAACTCAGTCCATTGCCATGAAAAGTCACGTTAAGTCTCCAGTCTGCAAAGCAGTTCTGGAGTTTCACAGCAAAACTGGAGAAAATGGTGACTTGATTTAAACCAAAAATAAACAGAGTGACTTCATACAACTCAAGCTACGAAGTCTCCAGAAGTGAAGATTAAATCTTTTACTCCAGCGTCTAAGCTAAGAGCTTTAGCGTGTTCCACATGAGAGTGATGCATGAGCTCCACCGTGCTGCTAGAACAAATCAATGAGAACTTGTAATCAGTAAGAAAAGAAGTTGAGTCGCTCAAAGCGGAGATAACTCTCCTGAAGTTAATCTTGTCCTCCATTGCTTAGAGGTTGAGTTTAGAGGCAAAGTAAAAATGTCAGCTAAAGATAGGGAGTAAGTAAACTTTTTTTAGTACAAATTTGGGATCTTTTGGTCTCTAGACGCATGATTTCATGTTTGTTTTCTGTTTGAAACAAGTTCCCCATCTTCTTCAGACGTTCCATCGGCATGGAGGTGAACTGATAATCACAGCAGGAACACTTGCATAGGTTTCTAAAGACCGACACGAGGAATTATAACCAAGAAATAATGCAAACATTCAAATACATTTGATGCTCAAATACCCCAATTTTAGTCTCGTCTTTGGAAGTCAGGACTGACCGATCTCTCATAGCAGGGTCAGTAAAATGCCCCAAATTAGTACCGTCAGAAAACAGAAAGCAAAAATGTTACTATAAAACATTTTCTGCTTCTGTAATACTTGCAAAATATGAGATTGTTTTATGGCATCGCCCCTTAAGTCTAGTGCAAATGGCAAAAGAAAGGCAACAGACATGCGGATGTAAACACACAGGAGGAAGGGAGCGCAGGAGATTCACACGTGTCTCCCGCTTTAATCTCTAGATTTTCTGTGCCTATGCTTTTTTACAGTGATCTAAAACCATGAAGCTTATAAAAAAAGGACATAGATTTTCAGTTTAAAGGCTAAAATAGACATAAATAAGAACCATTCGGACATGAGGGGATCAATCCTTACAGAGAGTGTATGGAGGTACCTATCTGACGGGGGTCTTTAGGCTCACGGGGAGGGGGGAAGGCAGCTACGGTGAGGGCGCCCTGTGGGCATCATGAGGAGGAGACGTGTCTCTGCCTTTGGCTTCCTGCTCTGCTCCTCTGCTTGTCATACTTGACCGAGACAATAATGAAAACCAGCAAGGTGATGCCCTGGATGCCTGCCAGGAGGAAGAAGTAGTAGTGCAGGGAGCAGTCGTTGATGTTTCCTGGAGAGAGAAAACAAGGAATTCATTAGAGGAAGTCTGTGACGGCTTCATACGGGGCGCTAAGAAGGTTCTTTCTGCACCGGGCAGCGTGGGGAAAGATGGCGGATCGAGTCTTCCTCTAAAGGTCTGGTGGTGATCCAAAACAGGACCAAAATAAAACACAAAATTAAATAAAACAAGTCCCACTTTGAAGACGGCCATACGACAATATTCAGTTGCCTTCATAAGGCCTCCTGCGCCCAACAGGACGTAAACCTCAGGGGACTTCAATAATGATGATGATGTGGGTTCTCCATGGAAACTACTTCCTGCTTAAATTATTTTTGAAATTATTGTGGTTGTTATAATTAGCATTGTTATTATTATCAGCACTATTACTGCTGTTATATATCTATCTTACATTTCAATTATTATCTCTCTCTCTCTGTCATATGTTATGTTGTCCCATTGTTTCTGTATGTGGACAATTCATGTATGTTTATGATCTATATATTAAAGTGCCCTGGAAACAAAATGAAAAAAACACAAAAGGATCAAAACCCAAAACTTTGGAGAACAAAAGAACCGAAGGAGACAGCAGCGGAGTTCTTTCATCACAAAGTGTGACTCCATGTTAAAAGAATAGCAGAGGTAAACAGCCATGAGATTGCAAACGTGGCAGGTTGCTGCGTTTCTCTTGGAGATGGAAGTAAGCGTGGCAGAGGGAAGTAGATTCTGTCAGAACGCAGTTTTGTTACTTCTCATCTCACCATGGAGTGAAACCTTTATTGTTGAGGTTGACCCTGCTATTCAGCGTCAATACAGGGAGGCAACATTGGTGATGTGATCAGAGGAAAGAGCAGCAGTGGCTCTCAGCCGTGATCCAACCCGGGGAGATTTTCATCGCTGTGACAGGGCGGTTTGTTTCCTCGTGGGACGGTAGAAAAGAAGAACCAACTGAAGCCTCCGCTGTGATGACGAATGTGTGCGCTGAATGGGCTGACAGAACTCACAACACAAACTTATTTAGCATGAAAAACAGATTTTCCTACTGGGTAAGGAGAACTCACCCAGCATTCTTAAACTCTTAACATGCTGCACCGCCGAGTTAAGTGGTCGCCCTTGTTCAGCAACAAGAGGAAAGCTCTAAACAAATTCTCTTTCCCCTCATCGAGATTTACTAGAAGGGCAGAGCTGGTGACAGAACCATTGTCTCCACAGTTCAAGCATGGGGAGAATTGGCATGAGAGCAGCGTCTGTCCTCTTGACCACGTCAGGCAGACCCACTGACTCTTTAGTGAGCAGCATGAGGCCAGGCGGCTCTCTCTGCTTTTCTTGGTTGAGCTTTTGAGTTGAAGGTTGAGTGACAAGCAAATGAAAGGTTTAATTTTTTTTCTCCCCCTGCTGCAGCGTATTTAATGATGGGTTCCATTTCAGTGGACAAAGATACCTATAGCTTACTTGCATTTGGGTCAAATGAGCCGATATGAAGCCCAGCAGCGATCTGTCTCCGTCCTGAGAAATATCCTATGAGTGCCTCCGTGTGGAGCTGTCACACTGATCCAGGAGCCAAAGAACGAGACGAAGGCTTGAGTTTAATTAGGTACGGGGGAAACAGTTCTGCCTATTGAAATGGCAGGGAGAGTGTGGGTGTGTGTGTTTTAGAGCGTGTGTAGTCCAGTACAGTCTTGTGAAACCTGCCAATTTACAGTTAACCGCCCCCAGGTCAAGGCAGTGCTTATGGACTGATATAGGGACCTTCTTTGTAACCAGTCTGACTCAGTATAGAGAATTTCTGCTTCCACAGCCCCCCTTATTCAACGGATCCTTTCAGATGTCACCCTGTCAGCAGGGGCTCCAGTCAGGTTAGATGGGGGAACCCTAATTCTTAACTCCTAACTTCAGCTCTAAACCCTCAGGTGATAATTAGCAAACATTCATTCAGTTATTACTTATTATTATAAAAAAATGTAAGCTATTAATTACATTTCAATTATACCAAAAACATCATAAAATCATTTCATTAACAATAATAATAATAAAAGATGCACCGATTGCAATTTTCTTGGCCGATGACCAATTTCTATGAAGTCTGACTGGCCATTCCGATTTGTATTGCCCATATTTTGAAGGATTGCAGTAGAAGTAAAAAGCCTGGTGGGCAGTGTGTAAGGTGTGTGTATTCGGACCTGTTGAAATAAATGTACCCTCCGCTTCTTCAGCCCATTGTATGACATTACGAAGTGAAATCAAACTTTGTAAGCGTCGTTAAGTCCATTATATGTCACATGTTGGCTTTGTTCAGGGACTTCGGTGCTCTTGGCTAGCTCTGAGCTCCTGCTAGCCTTAGCCGCTCGGCTAACGCGGGCTTCTTAACTTACTATGTTGTTCCTCGGGGTGATTATATGTGAAACGTGTGATAAAGTTCGGTTCCGAACGTTTTCACACACATATATATATATATATATATATATATATATACACACATATATATATATATATATATATATATATATATATATATATACACACATATATATATATATATACACATATATATATATATATACACACATATATATATATATATATATATATATATATATATATATATATACACACATATATATATATA